>VWZG01009205.1:0-88886 GCA_013396735.1 Grallaria varia
AAAAAAAAAAACAACAGAACAGAGAGTGAGTTGCTGTGTTTGTGCTGAGCCTGGCCTTGGCTGCCTGCCCTTTCCCTTCCTGTGCCAGGGTGTCCTGGTACAGGCAGGATTATCATTTCACAGAAAGGTCAGTCAGGAGGTGATAGCTGGCCCCAGGTGCAATCGCTGGCAATAGCAGGTGAAGATGCAGGTGAATTAAGTTATGGATTAAATGCTGAGTCCTTCATTTCCCAAAATCTAAGCAGCTCTTTGACGTTTATTTCTGTAAGCACAATCACACAGTAAACACTTAATGCTCTCCTAGCACAGAAGTCACAGAGCTGCTGAGATTTACTAAGATTAGCAGTGAGAGATTAGAGCAGTGGATGCCAAATGGGCTTTGCCCATCTCTTCAGAAGTGCTCTATGGCACCTGCAGAGCTGTGTGGTGTTTGGCGGATGAGGGTAAATGGCTTAACTAGCACATTTCACTGGCACATTTGGATGTACCAGGCTATTCAAATAGAATAGGAACTAAGCTACTGTCTTGCCCTTCCAGGCAATTTTAACTTAGCATCTGTCAGGCAATGGGTCGGGTTTGTTTGCTGTGCTGAAAGCCAAGATTAGAAAAAAAACTTGTGCTGAGTGGTAGCAGCAATATTCTACTCTGTAAAACCCTGCCTTTGCTCTTGTAGGTTGATATTAATGATGTGATAGCAATAAATCCTGAATTATCAGAACAACCTGCTGCTGATGTGAAAGAGAATGTTCCTTTGCAAGACAATGTAACTGTACAGGTAAGTGCTTTAAAATAATTTAGTCTCTCCTAAGGTACTAAAGCATCAACAGCATAGATATTTTTATATATAATACCCTCAGTCTTAAAGTTAGAGCTCTCTGATTTGCTTCTTCTGTCTCAGTTAGGCTTTGGTCAGAATTTTTGTAGTTTTAATGTTGCCCTGAAAAGCTGTGCTGGGTATTTGGTGCTTACTCTGATTGCTTACAGTATTCATTATTTTTCAGAAACAGAAGTGCAGAACAACCCTTTCAAAAATTCCTGCTCCACGGGAAGGTGAGGGAATGTGGGGGTTTTTTTATGGTTGTGGAATAGTGCTGGTCTTTCACAGTATTCTACTTCAGTGCATCATAAGGCTGCTCATTCAGGCAATGCTAACAAAGAGGATACAGTTTCATACCAATGTTTTGGACTCCTGTGGACAGAGACTTTGCTGCCAGGTTGCTGTCCTGTTCCTGTGAGCTGGGATTTGTTGTGAGCTGTTGCCATTTTCTGCAGCATTGTTGTAGTTATTCTGTGCTTTAAATGCCACTAGGCAGTTACTGTTGCAATGAGTTTTAAAATTCCTTATGGAGTTTTGAAAGTGCCACAAACAACAGAAGTGGCTGTTATTAAGATTAAAGGTGTCAAGATGAGAGTGGAAAGGACAAGGAAAAAAAAATAGCAGTGACAAACGGTTGTCTCATCTTCATGCAGTCTCCCTAGACAATAACTAGAGCTTTATGCTTGGAGATGTTTCAAACCAGGCAGCCAAAGTGCCAGCTGGTGTGCCCCAGCTCAGAGATTGCATGTCAGCTCAATGTGTTGAGCAAAGCCAGAAGAGAAGATAGAGATGTCAGTGTGGGATTGCTAAGGAATTGTTCTTCCTGAGGTGTCAGGAGTTAGAAAACTCCCATGTAAACCTCTTTTAGCTTATTAGTTAACACTTTTGGCTTTTTGAATTGCAGGTGGCACCATTACATGTCTGTTTGTAATTTGCTGTGTGATGCTGAGGTTGAATGTTTATGAATTTAATGATTCTCTTAAAGTGCATAGTTAGCCAAAACTTGTGCTTCTCCATGTAATTAAACTAGAAAGAAAACATCTAGGTTTGTCTGGCCTCTTCTGTTGCATGCAGTGCAAGACAGGGAAGCTGGTTCCCGAAGACAACAGTACAAATCCCCTGGCACTGGAGAAGCAGGAGTAGTCCAAAAAGCTTAATGTGTAAAGACCTGTTCTGTACTAGAGGATTCTGATTTCCCTCAAATTCAGAATACTTCATAAATCTTGTGAACTGACAAGCCAAACAATGTGGTCAAGTCATGACTGTCTATAGATAGGTCAGTTAATGGAGCTGGATAGCCAGCTGGAAAAACAAAGGTCACTGATTGATCCAGTCACTGATTTGATGGAAAGATGTCCTTGTGAAGGTCACAGCTCTCCTGAAGTATAGAATCTAATTGCAAATCTGACATACCTGTTGCCTGTCCTACTGGCACAGTCTTGTCCCTGAAGACCTGCTCAGAGCACAAGAGAGAAGCCGTGTTTTCCGTATTCCTGAAATAATTTCTGTTGTTATAACTAGCTAAAGCCCAGGGCTATCAGTATCTGTCCTGTTGCAAACCCTGAACTGCATCAATTAAAGAGCTAACATTGGCTTCAGACTTGCTCTTAGAATAAACAAATTAAAGAAGAGAAGGAGGTGTCTGCCTCCAACTGACTCAGAAAATGAGAGAAGCAGAAGCAGTGCTTTCAGAATTAAGAAATAGATATTGCCTCAGACCCATGAATCAACAGGAATTTTGGAGGGTGCTGAATATCCTCACATTCCAGAATCACTTGAATCAGACCTATTTAGATGGAGCAAATCTCCAGTTAATCTGCCTGTCCAGGAGCACCAGCATTTACAGAGACAGTGCTGCTGTGTGTGTGATGAGAACAGGTCTGGGCATGTGTGACGAGCAAATGGAATTAAAATGCCATTTTTGAGTATAATGACACTGATGCTTTTTGTTTCTAAAATTGCAGCAGTCACATGTAATGTCTCTGCACATGAGCAGAAGATTCCAGGTAAAGAGTTAACAGACAGGAGCACTGAATGTTGTGGGTATTTCAAAACTGAAATGAATCCTTGGTCTCAGACAGATCTGGTGCCCTTTGAAATCATAGTGATTCATTTTGGATAAATTCGGGTAATTGCTAGTCATGACAGGTGAAAAAGTTCTAGCTTGCATATCATGCTTTTTTTCCATATACGATTTGCTTTTTCTTTTTTACAAATCTATTGAAGGGAATGTTCCAGTCCTGCCCCTAGGCAGCTTTGTGATGAACTTGGTCTTAGTGGAGGAAATACCTTGGCATGCAGCAGTGGAGACCCTACAAAAGGACCTTTTTCAAAGATTTTCTGTCATGATTATACGGTCTTTAGCATTTTGTGTTATGGGACTTCCAGTCCACTGTGCACCACACACAGTCTGTGTGTGGGTGTCACTGTTGCCACTAGAGAATTAATTCACAAATGTGAAGCTTCAGAGGATTTCCAAATTCTCTGATTCGTAACCTCCTCCTTCCTAAGTATCAAGGTGCTGCAACTGCCATAACCTTATGTGAATCCTTAGTGATATCTGAAAGAAATTCACTGGAACTGCAAATCTGGAACGGACTGTTTGCTTTTCTGTAGCGGTGTATTTCATGATCACTTTTCACCCACCTGCATTGCTTTGTCCTGCACTTGGTTAATGGAGAAGGTCCTTCTAACCACACCTTGTTCCTCACTGTTCTGCACTTTGTGAGCACTCGACTAATTGCAAGCGTTTGAGTGTCCCTGGATTCTTGTTTCCAAAGCTGTGCGTGGCCGTTCCAGGATGTCTGCTATCACAGAATCTCAGTGCAGCCTCCAGGAAGATGAGATGGTGGTAGATCCATGCACTTCTGTGCAAGCCAGAAAATATTTGTCTGTTCCTGGTGAGTAGAGAAAAAACCCCAGTGAATTCTTACTGTGAAACAAGGTGCTTTTGTGTGGATTTATTTAGGCAAACCGCAAATCCCAAGGGGACGAGCAGCGTGTACTCCTTCATAGATAAAACGAGAGACCTAGAGGTGTGCCACAATGCAAATATCCAGGGCTCCCACCTGAAGGGCTTTCCAAAGGACTTTAGAAACAATGTGCATAATGATGTGCTCTATTAGCGAGAGAGCTGTGGTTGTGCATGTTGCCTGGATGTGATACCTGCTTAATGGCAAAAAGTGCTATTCATGGGGCAAGAGTCTGAAGAGAAGTGCCTTAATACTGCTGACAATATGCTCTGCAACTAACTGGTCATAGTTTTACTTACACTGGTTGAGTAAAGCAAAAACTTGAACCTCCTTGAATTATGAAATTATTTATTTTACCAAGCTACCCTATGAATAGCTGAGGACATGCCTCACATGTTAAGTTCTGCGAAAACATTGAAATAAGAGTTTTGATACTAAATTCTTGTCTAGTCGGTGAGGCTTTGATTTGCAGCTTTGAATAAAAGTTGGTGATTGGCAAAGGATTTAAAAGTTTACTTGCACATTTACCAGAGGTTTTTTTTAGCTGGTTCTCTCTCCTGATCCAGGAGCTGAGGAATGGCTGTGGTCTATGAGGCTTTACAGATTGCAGAATCATTCTTGATCTTTGAGATTTAATTATTGGTTTTGGTCTGGCTTCTTTCTGCAGCTGGCCGAACCAGGGCTAGCAGGCTGGGCTGTGTTCCAGAAGCCTCACTGCCAAGTGTAAATGGAAATACAGAGAATCATCTGCTTGATGCTAGAACAAGCTCTTCAGGGAGTCCAGGTACCAGGGAACAGTCAGCAATGAATCATTGTGTGATTGCTGCCTTGTATACTCTGAAACTAAAGCTCTGAAAAGGTGACTTTGGGAGCAAGACTGAATATCTGGAGTATTTTTTAATTATGAATGTGTAATTCTGTTATAGTGGTATTGCCTCAGAAGTGCTGCCTCTGCTTTAGAGTAGTGTGACTTCTAAGGCAGTTTCTCTGGTAGGTAGATCTGGTTTGGGAAGGAAGTGCCGCAAAATTCGTGGCCATCCTTCTGAAGGTGATTGTTTCCTGTACAAGTTAGTCTGTAAGCAACCTGGAAAAGTTGAAACATTTGTCTTGTGCTTTAAAACATAGTAGGAAAGTTTAATTCAATGAACTGTTTTCATTTTGTCTAGTTCGGAGAAAATCTAATATTGTGAAAGAGATGGAGAAAATGAAAAGCAAGAGAGAAGAAAAAAGAGCTCAAATCAGTGAAATCAGGATAAAACGAGCGCAGGTAGAGTACTCTACAATACACACGGAAGGGAAATTCTATAGGACAGTGTGCCACCGTAGTTGAAAATAAAAGAAACGTGTTTTTGATGGGCTTTGTTCTTACGGGGTTTTACATAAGGTTGGATTGATTCTAGTTTTCAGAAAGTTATGAATCTTGTGAAATGCTTCTGGCTACGCAGAGCTGACTATTTAGTAGGCTCTGAGGCTCTTTTGGCTGTAACAGATCAATTACCTTAACATCTGCGGCTTTTCCCATGCAGGAGTTTGACAGCAGCTGTCCGAACTGGGAGTTTGCACGTATGATCAAGGAATTCAGAGCAACTTTAAACTGCCAGCCAATATCTATAGATGATCCAGTAAGTAAATACTGAGGCTACTAATTGCAGCCTGTAGACAGACTTCATTTTCATTTGGCATTGCGCAGTTGGTACATCACTGCACCTTGGAAATCCTCTGAGCGTATTGTGAGCTTGAGGCACCTGGTGGTATCTGTGAGGTGACTTTCCTTCCCTATCTAGGGCTAAGCTGCCTTGCTTTACTTTGCATATGTCACCAGTGAAGAACTTGCACTTCAACAATTATCATGCAATGATTTGTGAGCATCAATGTTTTTAAGAGTTTGTAAATGGCAGAGCCATTATTGTAGATATAAGTATAATTTAAAATGGACTGTTGCCCTATTACAGAAAGTAATAATGTAAGTAAGTCATATTAAGTGATTTTTAAACTAGGTCAAAAGGTGGAGGAGCTAAAGCAGAGGTGAAGAACTAGAAAAATCAGGCTTGGTTACGATCTTCAGCAACTGAAAAACACTGTGTGATAGGAAAAGAGCTTGTTACTTTCTGCTTTCTGCCTTACCCAGTGGCACATGCACTTCCCAACTCACCTGATATATGTAGCTGTGCTGCACAAATAGCTAAACTTACTGCATCAGTAAAGAACTCCGGGTCAAAAAAAAACCCCTCTGGGATAAATAAAACTATTAATTTGCCTGAATTTTACTGTAGTTGCAGCACTGATATCACAGATCTTTCTGGAAAGCTGACCAAGGTCTAAACTTTCTACTATTTCTGCTACAGAATATTTGGGGCACTTTAGGACTTCCACTTGATATGTTGGAGAATGCTCCATGAAGGTCAATTATCTGTAGTGCTTCTTTTGCACTGAATGCTCTTTAAGACTGACGTCCCTTCATGAGTGGGTCTGATCAGTAGCAGAGGCAACTCTGATCAGCATACAGAAAAACAGATGTGAGGGAGCATCGTATCTCTGTAATATGGAGTAGGTGTGAGTGTAATTGGAAAATGATTACTGGTTTTCTTACTTTTCTTATAGATAGAGGAACATAGGATTTGTGTCTGTGTGAGGAAACGCCCTCTCAATAGGCAAGGTAAGTAACCAGACCAAGCAGCTCTGTCTTGCAGCAGTTTGACACGTTCATTCTTGTTGAAACTGAGGGTCTCTTCTGTCAACAGAACTTCAAAAAAAGGAATGTGATGTGGTTACTGTTCCGAGCAAGTGTGTCCTGATGGTGCATGAGCCAAAGCAGAAAGTGGACCTAACCAAATACCTTGAAACCCAAACATTTAGATTTGACTTTTCATTCGATGAAACCTCTTCAAACGAAATGGTATACAGGTAATGCTTGCTGCTCGTTGGGAATGACTTTCAGATAAAAGCATGGAGCTATGCATACATGGTATTCTGGCTCAAAGAAACTGTTACTTGAAATAAGTATTAAAATCCTTTTTGGAGGAAGCCAAAAAGTCTAAAGCTTGTTTTTAGCATGACCTTGATGATTTTCTAAGAACTTGCTCTAATTTAATTTTTTTTTAAGAAACTGATGACAATGAAGCAGAGTGTGAAATGTTTCCCTTTCTTTTTTTTTTACCCTCTGAATATTCAGATTCACTGCTAGACCTCTTGTAGAGACCATCTTTGAGGGTGGGAAAGCGACATGCTTTGCATATGGCCAGACAGGCAGTGGCAAGACACATGTAAGTTTTATTCCACAGTTTCAAATTTTCTAGCTTTAAAATATTTAAAAATAAAGCTCCTCGATTTGAGTGAGATTGTATAAGGCATTTGCATCTTGGTTTTATTTTCTGAAAGCTAATACTTTGTTAGGTGTTAACTTTTTCTGTAGCTTTATGTATTGGTAGGTTTTCTTCGAGAAAACCTTTCCTTGTGAAGAAAGTTGTACTAAAATCCCCCCATAGCTGGCTTTTTAAAGACTTGCAATGTCCTAACATGACAGTTTTAGTCATGGCTATTCCTTGCCTCAAATGGCTGTTGCTTCTTAACTCCTGTCAGTGAAGTGGGGCTATTAGCCTGTGTCTGAGACAAAGGCTCTGCCTAACCTGTGTTTTGAGCTTGGAGACATTCCAAAGACAAGAATAAGCCTCTTGATGCACATAAATATTTAATTTGTGAAGTGGGGAAATTAGCGTGTTTTCTTTCTAACTACTTCTTCCAGTCTACCAGTTGCAGTTTCAAGAGATGTGAAAATTGTTTTCTGTCTCAAAGGTGATCTGCTCTGAATTTTCAACAGCTGTGTTTTCTTTAGTGTTCTAATTATCTCGCTGACATTGGAACATATCTATGGTAACTTCCTAGTCTGTAGGCTGACTTGCTGGTACCACACCTGACATCTGGCCTTTTCTTTTCACAGACTATGGGTGGAGACTTCTCTGGGAAAATACAGAATGCTTCAAAGGGCATATATGCTTTTGCCTGTAAGTTGATTCTTCCATAGATACAAAAATCAAATTAGTGCTTGTTTTACTTAAATGGATAAGATCTGGTTCTGTATGGCTATTTAAAACGTGTCCAGTAGAAGATGCACAAAGTATTTGTGTCTTCAGTAGTCAGTGCTGGTGTTTGCAGGAGGTATGGTTATTTTTGATTGGTTTCACAAAACATTTTCTCTCCAGCCTGTAAGTTTTTAGAGACACACTTTAACTCACCAAAAGAAAACTTGCTTCTGAGGCAAGAAGATGACATGTTTTCTAGTTTGGCATTTGCTGGGCTGAGCCATTTAGTTTTAATTCTTCTGCTTTGCTTTTGTCTGAGACCAAGGATGATATTGGCAATACTTGACTTGAATGTAATACAACTCTACCCATTTCTGATATAAAACTTGTTATACAAAAGGATGTATGTGTTGGGTTCCTTCCTGTAAGCATTAGATGCAAAAAACCACAGGGACAATTAATCTCATATATTGTCTCCAAACCGCAGCAATGCAGATGCTCAGGGATGCATATTTTCTAGGCTTTCTGCACAGAGAACTTGAAACGCAAACACGTGACTCTTTCAGGCCTGTCCAAAACAATAGCAGATCCCGGTGTTCCCCCAGGGCAGTAAGGATTGCTGTCTGTGACATTAGCACTAAAACTTCTGTATTCCCCTGTTCTTTTGGTCCCTACATAAGGATGTTGCTGAATCTGTTCTCCAGATGGTAGCCCAAGTACTGATTTTTCTCGAGCATTTGTTTGTATGACTGTCATTCAGCTTCTAGACACTGCCTTATGGCCGTGCAATATTTGAAAGCAGATCAAACAGCAACTGGAATCTGTTTTAAACTAGTTAATGTTTGCATTTCCTCACTAGCACAAGATGTCTTCCTCCTCCTAAACCAGCCCAGGTACCGCAGTCAGAATCTGGAAGTCTACGTGACCTTCTTTGAAATATACAATGGAAAGGTAAGACTCCTTTGGTTGAGTATTTCATAAGTAGCTCAATCCAACTTTCTACTTTCTGTAGTACTATGTATTCTACTGTTCTGGTGTGCTTGGAATTGAATTGGAAGGCTATGATAAAGGTGCTGTTTCTATATAGCTTTGTATAAAGACAATGCAAAATATTTACAAGGAGACCTTGTTCAGATTTGCCTCAGTCTTGTTGCCTGAATATAGGTGTTTGACCTTTTGAATAAGAAGGCCAAGCTTCGCGTCCTGGAGGATGGCAAGCAGCAGGTCCAGGTTGTTGGTCTCCAAGAAAGACAAGTTGGCTGTGCTGAGGACGTCATCAGAATGATCACGATTGGCAGTGCCTGCAGGTTTGGAGCCTTGAAACCACTAAGAGGAGTCATGTCCTGTTGTATCTCTATGTCTAGAAAAAATATTTCTCCTGCTGGTGCTTTGATACTTACACAGAAGCTTATTTTTCCCCAGTAACAGGCACTGAGCAGCACCTCTGCATGAATACCAGAAGATGGTTACTCAATAAAGGGCTAGCAGGGATGAGTTCAGCCTGCCTGCAATAGAGAAAGCCAGAGCTCATTGTTCATGTCCTCATGTAACTCAAATGAGAGAAACTATTCATGTGAGGAGATAGCTGTCTTTGTGCTTTCTAGAAGTATCAACTACTTTACAGGAACACAAGTAGCTCCCTATGGGCTTGTAAGATCTAGGAACAGGAGCTGGCATCAACCACAGTTGCAAAAATGCTTTGGCTTAACTGCAGGCCAGATGAGCTATTCCAATGACAACAAAAATGCTGCATGTCATTCAGGGATCTTGTCTAAAGAATCCCTGAGAGCAGGTGCCAAGGGACAGCTGTAGGCTTGGCATGTCATCCTGGCAGGAAAGGCTGTGGTTGGGGCAACTCTGCCTTTGTACTGGAGTTTTTAATTGGGACTAAGACCTGTATTACCAAGTTTTACCTGTTTCAGTTAAGCTGCAACTGCTGTGGAAACATTACTAGGTAAATGAATGCTCCTTGGCTTCTGTACTACACTGCATGTGCAGATATGCACATTCTGAAAGCTCATTCAGCACTCTGCTGTGCATCCTTTTTTGGTGGGCAATTCAGTCATGAGCTCTAAACATTTCAGGCTACTGTCTTGCTATAGTACAACCTCTCTCCCTTTCCCCCATCAGTAGGGATCCAGATGGAGCAGTGAACCTGCCAGCATTCTCAGGGAATAAATCATGGTGAAGGTCACAGGGAAGTTTAACTTAAAAGATACCAGTCTGTGCCTTACAGTGATGGGACAGGTGCAGCTGCACAGCAGAGGTGAAATGCTAAGCCACCTTGGCTGGAGAAAGGGATTTACCATGATTGTAATGTGCTAGCACAGCTAATGCTGTTCAGTGGGGAGCTTGGCTGAGCTTACAGTATAATGGCAGATGTATTAGGAAAATGACACATGAGGCATTAGCATCAGAAAGGCATTCTGGTGTGGGCTGGCTGAGTGGAGCCAAGCATCTTAAATAGCCTTAAATCTCTACAACTGGGATGGAGGTTCAAATTTTTCACAGAAGTCCTGTGCTCTTGTATTGGAAGTAATTCCATAATTCACACAAACTTGAAGTATTAATGTGTGGGATAAAACGTGGGAGGTTGAACAACTTAATTGAATGGCTGCAGATCTTATCTAGTACTGTCAGGACCTGTTGTCTTCTGTGACAGTTCTAACACTTGTTTGCATCTTTGCTGTAGGACATCTGGGCAGACTTTTGCAAATGCTAGCTCTTCACGGTCACACGCCTGCTTCCAAATCATACTGCGCCAAAGAGGACAACTGATTGGCAAATTTTCCTTGGTGGATCTGGCAGGAAATGAGAGAGGTGCAGACACATCTAGTGCTGATCGGCAGACACGAATGGAAGGTGCAGAAATCAATAAGAGCTTGCTGGCTTTGAAGGTGAGCTATAGCTCAAGGAGCAAATAGTAGTAATCCACATATGGATTCTGTTCAACTCTGGGGTTATCTGTTCTTTCTTTTCAGTACAAGGGAAAAGAACAGCCAAAAAAACTAGTTTAGTATGCAAGCAACCCTGAAAATGAGGTATACTTTCATTTAAAATGTTTCCAGGAAAACAGTGCAGACTTGTCAGGCAAGACACTTATACAGCTTCATTCAAGTCATCTTCCTTCCCACCACCCCACCCCACCCCACCCCCCCCATGTATGATGAATATACCTACTGTCTTGTTGCGCTTACAAGTAATTGGTTGATAGCTTGCAGAGCTGTTTGAGCAGAGATGCCAATACTGCATTCACAAGACTTGTCTTTTCTCAGGAGTGTATCCGAGCTTTAGGGCAGAACAAGTCTCACACCCCTTTTCGGGAGAGCAAGCTGACCCAGGTGCTTAGAGACTCTTTCATAGGAACAAACTCAAGGACCTGTATGGTGAGTATGCATGTCAAACACACTGCTTATGGATTCTGCAATTCGACCAAATAGCTGCACACACTTCCAAATGAGGGAATTTTGAAGTCAGAAAGTTTCAGATATCTCCAAATAAAAAAAAAAAAGTCATCATTTCCTCATGGAAACTTGCCCATGGTGACTGAGATAATAAATTGGTGAGCTATGCCTAGTTCCCACAGAAGCAGAGCTGCAGAAGTCACTTTCATACAGTGCCTGGTGTGCTCTCAAAAGGACTTTGCTTCCTGGGGAGGGTGAAGCACAGTGGGTGTACACAAACCAAATGGAAAGTTGGATACAGGGCTTCCGGCATGTCCCACAGAAGCTGTAAAGAAAATTGGATTTGACAGACTGTCTCAACTCTGACCCTTTGTCCTACAATGTCCCAGCTGTGTGGTGAGATCTGTAAGACAGCTAACATGAGCAAAAGTCAGAGGTCAGAGTTACTGAGGTTTCTGTTCCGTTTGCAGATAGCAATGATTTCTCCAGGCATGAATTCGTGTGAGTACACCTTAAACACACTGAGATACGCTGACAGGTAATGGCCTTTCAGACCTGGGGATTCTAAACTTGTTCCAAAAAATGCTTTGGCTGCTTTTACTCTGACCTCTGGAATTTCAAGTTCTTTTGTATTGTTTGTAATGGCAACGAGGAGGCTGGTTGTTAAGAGCAAATTATCTTAAAGCTGTCATATCAAACTAACCTGGGTGTTCTCTTTGCGAGACATAACAGAGATAGTGTAAAACCATGAGTAATATCTCCTTTCCTCAGAGCCGTCTCCTCTCACGCTAGGCTTGTACAACAGTTTGTTGGCAAAGTTCACTCTACTACTTACTGGGCAGTTAAAGCACACAGAGAAGAATCAGGCTAAAAATCAATCAATCTAAAACTAAAGTCTACCTAAAGGGATCTACATGGATGCTGGGGAATGGGAAAAGGGTAAGGATAAAAAGGAATAAGGAAGACCCTTCTGCTGAGTCACAAAGTGCAGAGTGAACCCCCTTGCTGAACTTAGCCCTGGACTTGACCAGTGGTTTAGGCCTAAAGGTTTTAACTACACTTAATCTGTAGAGTAATTTAAACAATTAAATATAATATTGGATAGAATTTACTATAAGCATGACAGTAACTGTCTTACAGGCCTAACTTACATAACAAATCTAACATACTTCAGAATCTGAGAGCAACCGTCATAGTATATTTGGTAAAGCATATTCATACTCCACACACTCAGATGTAAGGGACTATGTAAAATGGGTCTTTGGTCTGAGCTCAAGTGATGTGAGTGTGACTGCTAGAGTGGCTCCTGGATGGTCAGACAGAAAAGTTTCCTTAATGCAAACACCTCTGAGGTTTCCCTCCCATAGTTTTTGGGGTTTCCTGCCCACACAAGCTTGTTTTGGGAGTGGTAATGTGCAACTTTTCAAGTGCAGCTGAATGTTTCTTGCTGAGTACTGACTTGTTGCAGTAGCTGCTTTGTGATGCTGTAGCACAGAAAATACCAGAAGAATTTGAGTGACAAATCTTGTTGCAGAATGAAAGAGCTCAGCCCTCACGATGGAGGCAGTGACACACAGAATCAGCTGGAGACTGAGGAAATGGAGACCAGTGGAGAAGGCTCAGATCTTCAGTACAGTGTACGTGTGTGTAGTGGACTGAACAGAACTCAAAGCTGGGAACAACTTGCTGTTGTAACTTGGACTGTTTCTTGCAGTTCTGCAAGGATGAGGAGGAAGATCTCTCTCCCCACATGTTCAACTATCGCGAGGCTATGACTCAAATTAGCGAACGGGAGGAGAAGGTTGTAGAACAGCTTAGAGAACTAAGACAGGTATGTGGAAGTGGCAAGCCCAGCCCAGGCTACCTTCACATTGATCTCAGCTTGCCTTGTCTGAGCCATGTTCTGCTGGGGAGGCTCTAGGCTGTAATGCAAGATTTGTACAGTAGTGTTATATTTTAACTTTTTCCTGTGTTTCCTGCCCAACTGGTTAAACTGGGACATTTCAGTGCTTTTTGGCCTGCTGGATCACCTTCCTCTTTAACTAGCAAGCTCCACTTGTTGCTAATATGAGCATTGACTGCTCCTGGTCTGCAGAAGCTCAGCTCTGTTGACTGGAGTGCCAGATGTGAAGAAACTAATTGAATTTCCAGAAAGTCAGTTTCTCATCACTGTTATTCTTATAGAGAATGACAACTGAACTTGACTACCTCTTGGGAATCACAGAGAAACCAGACTATGATCTCGAGACCTTTGTGAGCAGAGCTAAGTACTTTGTAGAGGACAGCTCAAGAAGTTTCCTCAGTGTCAGAGGTATGTCAGTGCCTGTCTCTGCCTAGCACTATCACAAAAGCTTTTCCAAAGACCTGAAAGTAACACCAGCATACCTGTGGCAGGTTTGAGCACCTAGTCCCTTCAGCTCTGCTGAGAGGGACAGCTGGGCCGAGGAATTTGGCTTCCAGGTCAGTCACCCTATCACTTCACTTCTCTATTCCTTTACAGAAACACTGGATGCCCTGGGGGCTGCCATGCAACTGGAGGAGCAAGCCAGCAAGCAGATGAGAAGGCACAGGCATTAGTCATTACAGCAAAACCTGGTTCACAAGCAGTCTTGCATGCACTTGTCTTGTCTTGCATGTCCGTCAGTGATTTATGTCACTCCCATTTTAAATGTGGTAGAGCGTCTGCAGGTCGTGTGCCCAAGGGCAGTGAACATGGAAGCCTTTTTCTCTGTGGCCTGTATCAGGGTACTCCAGCAAAGTGCTGAAATGCACTCACTGCAAGGCTTGGGGAGGAGGCCTGAGGGTCTGCAGTCTCTGTCTCAGAGGTGTCTGGCATTTGGCCCTTTGCTAGTGACAACAGTCTCCCTGAATAGAATTAAATACACATGTGTAGTGCATAACCTTTTCAGATGTGCTTGAAATATTGCAAAACTGTTTCAAGTTTTGCTTTTCTAGAAAGAAAATGGACTATGTGATTGTAAAAACCAGTATTTTAAGAAGTTGAATAAATAAATGTTCTTGGATTTATTATCTTCTGTCCTATAAAATATATTTCTTGCTGATTTTGGTAAAGTCTAGCAGCCCCTAAAACTGGCTGGTTGTAGAGAAAGGCTGATTTCTTGGCTGGAAGTTTCTTTAAGCCTTTATACCTGTAATGTTTACATAAAAATGACTCAGAAAAAGTTTTGTCTCCTAAGTTTGAGATCCTGCTGCGTAGAACTTGCCTAATATGGGGGAAGCTGGTTTAGAGGGTACCTATGCTCCTATCTAGTGAGTGGCTCAGCTCTCATGATATCATAAGGGCCTTGTGAGACTCCTTTGGACCACTGGAGCTTACATAGGTTTTGAAGATAGCCACAGGATCTTATTTTACATTTTTTTTTATACACTTTTTTTACCTTCCATCTCTGGATTTAACATTGCTTATTAATCTGTATATCTACCCCACAAGCAAAAGACCTGATTCACAGGCCATCAGCCCCTACCCTGGATGGAGAAAGAAGCATACAATTGCGTCTGGGCCTCTTGGTGCAACCCCAATGGAAAAAGCTGCGTTCCTATCCAGCCCTACTGGCACCAACAGACAGGAAGGAGAGTCCTAAAATAAACAAAAAAGGGGTTGTGCATGGATTAGCAATCATTTAACACTTGCTGAGAGCCAATTGTTTAATGATTAGTGAGAGCTTCTTGCTTTATATTAAAGTCTGGCAAGTTTCTTGTGCGACCAAGAAGAACCCAGGACTCAAACACAATCACTGTTAATTCTGGGCAGACTAGAAGACTCCCCAGGTATGTCTCCCTACCCAGCAAGGCTTTTCTGTCATCTGCTTTTGCAGGAAAAAATGTACTGACAGCACTATCTTGTGGACACTACAGGAAATTCATACTGAATGAACCAATTTTAGCACAAATGGTTGAATTTCCTTAAGGTTTCTGCAGTCAGTCATGGGCACTTAGGTCTTCCAGGAGCTGGCTGATGTTAAAAAAGGGTGTTTCAGGGCTTGCTGGGGCTGCCAGCTGCGTGGAGAACACAGTGGCCATGAGCCACACAGTGCTATGCACCCCGTGCAGGACATGTTGCTTCCAGGCCCAACCAGAAAGGGTAACAGCACACAAGTCCTGAGCAGACTTCACCTCTCTATAAATAAAACTTCAAGCCACCTCCAGGGAGGGTCTACCTCCAGCCCAGCCACTGACTCTGCCCCTCTCCTGAACACACCCACCTCCAAGCATCTTCATCCTGGAGACTTTGCAGAGCTGGGGGACTCAGCCAGAGAGCAGTGCTGAAGGTGAATGCGTGAATCCTCTCCTTTCCTACCCCAATGGAACCACTTCTCCAAGCTCCCTTTCATGGTCCTGTAGATTTTGCTCCAGTGTTCCGCCCACTGACTTTAGTGGCAGCCAGGGTGAGCACTGCAGAAGGACATGAGGGATCCTGAGAGAAACATTCCTCTGCTGGCCCTGGCGGGTCACAGCCAGCTGTGTACTCAGGGACCGTGGTGAGCTCTTCTACCTTTGGCAGTCTCGTCGCAGCAGGTAAATACTTTCCCCTGGTGAGTCAGTAACGAACCAGGACTTGAGCAGCGTGGGCGGGACCTGGAGGGCCATGAGGGTCTTCAGCAGCTCGATAAGCGGAGTCGTCAGAGTCCCTGTAAGCACTGCGACTGGCTTTCTGCATGCGTTTATAGGCAAAGGCGATTAACCACTACCATTCATTTTTCTCTATTTTTTTCACCAGAATAGGGATAGCTCCACCGAAGTGGAGCCTCAAAAAATTTCACGACACTCGTGCTTGTTCCTCTCCACGGAAATCTTTAGTAAAAGGCGAAAGATTTATACGATCTGAAGAGAAACCAGAGTATGCTNGGCCGAACTTTCCGTAACCCGGACTTTAACCTCGCGATTCCTCTACACCTATAAGTAACAGCATTCTTGTCATTTTCTCTGTCGTTTACCAGAACAGGGATAGCTCCACCGAAATGGAGCCTCAAAAAATTCAAAAGCACTCGTGCTTGTTCCTCTCCACGGAAATCTTTAGTAAAAGGCGAAAGATTTATACGATCTGAAGAGAAACCAGAGTATATCGTCATGCCGCCTCGCACACGTACCCACTCCCAGGTGCTGCCCCATAGGACACGGCGACCCTCCCCTCGCCCCTCCCCTGCTGCCTCAGCCGGCTCGGCCCCTGTTCCCCGCCGGTTCCGCGCCCCGGCCGGCCCGAGCCCCCGGCCCAGAGGAGCCGCTCTCTGCGGGCCCGTCCCGGCGCTGCCCGCACTGCACCCCGGGTATGCTGATCGCACCTTGCCGAGGAGGCGGTGCTACCTGCGCTGCTGCCGGGGCGGGGCGGGGCGGAGCGCGGCAGTCGGGCACAGCGAGCGGGAGCCGACAAGGATCCTGGAGGAGGCGGGATTAAGTCGTAAGGTTTCCTCGGGCAGCGCTGCGCAGAGTCGGAAAATCGGCTCCGGGAGAGGCCACCGTACGGCCTTGCCACCGACCGGAGCTCGGAGGGAGAGGGGTTGCGCTGACCCACGGACAGTGGCGACTGGGCTCCGGGATCCCCGAGTCGCGCCAGCAGCGCCGGAGCGGCGGCCCGGGTGCGGCTGGAGCGCCTGGGACAGCGGGACAGGTCCCCGGCTGGCCGCTGTTCCGGAGCCCGCAGCGCCCGGCCTTCGGGCATCTTTTGATCAGGGCAGGGTAGAGGGGGCGGCCCCGGCCGGGGCACAGGAGCTGCGGAGGCACCGAGCGGCGGGGCCAGCGCTGCCGGGAGCCAATCCAGCTTTGCTGCGGCACCGGCCCGGCAGCAGATCGCGCAGCTATCCCTGGAAAAGGCGCGTATCGGCCCCTCTTTCACCAACAACTAAAGCCCGAGTTGTTGTAGAACCTCCTCAATATTTTTCACTCTCTTTTTAACCAGAACAGGGATAGCTCCACCGAAATGGAGCCTCAAAAAATTATTCGACACTCGTGCTTGTTCCTCTCCACGGAAATCTTTAGTAAAAGGCGAAAGATTTATACGATCTGAAGAGAAACCAGAGTATACCGTCGGAAACCCTCGTGCACATACCCACCCCAGATTGTCCATCTATAGCACATGGCGACCCCGGCGGTAGCCGGTTCGGCCCTGCGCCTCGCCAGCCCGTTCTCTCGGCAGGGACTGTCCTGGCCCTGCACCGGGCCCAGCGGCCCCGAGAGCAGCGGGGCCGACCTTCCTTACCGGGGCTGCGGTGCCGGCGCGCGGTGCACCCTGGGCATGCAAATGAAGGGAATACTAATGAGGCGGCGGGAGGGCGGTCCGGGGACGCGTGGCCGGGACCTCCCGTGCCTGCCCTTCGCCCCCGCGACACTTACCCAGGCCAGCCCCAGGTACTGCCTGCGCCAGACCGCCCAGGGTGGATAGACTGATCCTACTTTCAGGTGCACAGAGCACAGCATACCTAGCACAGGCTCCATGAGGGCACAGGGCACCTCTCACACCATATCCTGCAGGGGAAGGGCAGACCGACTGACAGCCTTCACACAGTTCTCCAGGCAGTTTCTTCAAGGCTGCCCAGTGCAGCCCCAATGTCAGGGAGACAGGCACAGTTCCTGCCTGGGCAGGAAGGAGAGAAACAGATGCTAACCCTTCCCATTCCCCCCAGCATGGTGCACTACCCACCTGCATGACACTGAGAATCAGCAGAGCCTGATGCAGGGCCTGTGGAGAGGTACACAGCAGCACAGCTGTCTTGGTAGGTCTTGGCAGACAGACTTGGCTCTGGTACTTGGGATTGCCATGGCCTGAATAGTTCAGCGGAAGCTGCATATCTTCTTGACCTTTTGCTGAATTGGAAGCAGGTGAGAACTTGGTGAGGGCTCATACCCCTATGCAGAGAAAGAGGCACCATCTTGTGTGCCTGGATGAGTCTGGGTCACCGATCTCAGCTGTTTCATTGCCACTCTGAGAACCTAGTACCACATCCTACTTGAAGTGTGGCTCAAAGAGCCAGGAAAAAAATTCTCTGCCTTTGTCAGGAGCCACATTATCAAATGGAAAACCAGTTGGCAGAGTTCTTAGCTGAAGTAGGTAGCCAAAGAAGACTCTTCCGTGGGTATTTACAGAAGCAGAGTCTGGCACTGACATGTCAACAGAGCTGCTAAGGATCCTGCTGTTGATCTTGCTGCTTCGTCTGTCTTGGAGGAAGCTGTGACAGCATGTAGCACTCCATGGCCTCTGACAACATCCTCCAGTTATGGAACTAACAGGGTTTTGCTTCCACTGCCCAGGAGAAAAAAAACAGGAAAAAAAACATTGTAATGCTCTTTCAAAGATACAAGCTGCAAAGCCCTCCCACCTCAGAGGGGAACTCTGGGAAAGTTTGCAGTAGATGAATGCTGTAGGTAAGAATGGAAACTGGTTTGCAATTTTAACAGAAAGAATTGCAATTGGCAGTGCAGCAATATTGTGCCAAGATGACTGTGAAGAAAGTGAGCTTGTTAAAAACTGAGAGGGGATGAAACGCAAGCACTCAACAATAGCTGAGACTCTGAACTCCTTCCAGCCAGACCAGCGCTGTGGTAATCTGCCATCCGCAGGTGGAGGGGAGGGCAGGTGGCTCAGCACAGCAAGCAGCCCCAGGGGCCAGAGGTCAGGGAGAACATCCTCACCCGAATCAGGACAATTCCTAAATAGGTGGACTTTCTGCCTACCATAGCTTTTGTAAATGAGCTCCTTATACTCCTTACCAGTATCTGCAGTGAGCTGCAGCAGCTTTACAGACTCCCTTTTGTCCTCTTTTTTCAGGTGGTTCAGCCCCAGTATTTCCAAGGGAAACATCTCTGACCTCCAGAAGTTCAGTAAGGTATTTGCAGCTTCAAGGGTATGTGGAACAATGCCCGAAGTGTCTCTTGCCTTGAAGCCCATCTTCCTCTGCCAGCATACCATGCTCCTGGGAGCCATCACCTCCTGCCTTGCTGCAATGAATGGAAGTCTGAACTGGGTACTGTCTCTGCAAGAGAGCATGGACTTTCTCCTCACAAGCAGGCAGAGGCAGCACGCTCCTCCCAATGCAAGAAAAACACTAATTCTAGGTTCCTGAGAGGCAGGTTACATGGCTTTAACTCCAGTTTCATCTTTAGATTGCCACGTTGTTTTTCAAACCTGCAGAACATGGCTGGATGTGGATGTCTCCATACAGAGCTTACTCTTTAAACTAATTTTTGGTAGAGAACTTGCCCCTCCTGTCCATCTCACTATCACAGGCTACCTCCAGCTGTCCTAGGAAACAGATATGTCATCCTGAGCCATGCTTTTAGGTGAGCCAGAAACAGGCTGGCTCCCTGGGACAACTCCACTCCAGCTCTGGTTCTGCCTTGTTTTTAATGGAGCTGTCCAGGATGCGGCTTTGAGCAACTTTGTGGCCACTATCCCATTCCTGCAAGAAAACTGTGAGCTTTCTGATGGCTTCATGCTCTTTGATAGAAGTCAGGATCTCTTCTTCCTGGAGAAAAACGAGAAAGAGTTTAAAAAAAGGGCAGTAAAGATAGAGAAAGGCCATAGTAAGGAATTACCACCAGAGTCACATTTTAAATCTCTGACAAATAATATTGAAGCACTCAATAACCATTAATATTACCTCATTTTCCCTTATACTCATTTCATAAATAGGAAAACTGAGGTAAAAGGAGAGTTTCTGGTATATCTGAAGCTGCACAATGAATCTGCGACAGACTGGAGATTATTTTCCGGGGCAGGTGGTTTCACTACAGGAGCTTTCTTCTCTGCTCTGTTAATAAAGTCATTTTGATGTTTCCCATTACCCCAGCCCTAGTTTCTCACTAGCCTCATGATATGAACACTGAATCTCATATCTGACCTGCCAGGGAATAAATAGGGTGAAATGAGAGCAGAAATAGGTATGGATTTATGGGGAGTGACAGGGTCAAGGGGGCTATAAATGCCTGTTAGCACAGTAGTGCAGCCCTCACTCATGTGCTGGAGTGACAGTCATACGGACTGGGTCCACATCCACCCCAGGAATATATGCCTGGCCTTGGCAGTGGAAGAGCACTTTGGCACCCTTTGGAATGACAAGACATTTGCTCTGTTTTTTTTCCTATCTAATTTCCCAGGCATATGTTTAAACAATCTGTGAGAAGCTGAAATTATAAGAGCTATAGGCAAGAAGACAGAAGCTCCAGAAACATCCTGTGTCTGCACTTCCTTCCATCCCTTCACACAGGTGTTAAATAAAGCAATCCACATTTTGCCAAGTTTCTTTGGCACACTTTTGGCTCAATGTGATATCCCCTATTGCAGCTTGACAAATGGAAAGGTGCACTTAGGAGGGAGATGAAACGTCATAGATTAAGCTCTCCATTTACTACAGGTAGGTGGCAATTCCACTGCCATGTATGCGTTTGGCTGGAGGACACCGATGTGTCTCAGGAAGTTAAACACCAGGATCCATGTCCATACACAGGTGCAGAAAGAGGGATAGGGTTGCAAACAGCTGCATTAATGCATGTGCCTTGTCCTCCACCAAGCTCTATCAACATCCCTAAGCATAATAAAGGGGTTCTCGCCTTGTCTAATGCACTACTTGGTCTTCCTACCTAAGAAAAGCACTATTTGAGGTTTTATTTAAGAGAAAAAAAGTTAAAATTAAACAAAATCTTTTGGTTTCAGAATAAGAAGTTTCTTTCAATGTAATACAAATCACCAAGATTACCAATTTCTTATCTACAAAGTTCTTAAGTCCTTTCTTCTACAATCTAGAGCAAAATTGCAAAGCAGTTCCAGAATATCCCCAAGATACTTGCTTAAAAGGAACTTTCTATTCCTATTACCTGAGCCTGACTGAAAACAGTGACTAAAAGGTGACCATATATCTCAGTGCCTGAAAACAAACAAAGTCTTTAAAAAGCTGGCTAAGGAACGATATTTGAGAATTAAAATGAGATGAAATTTCATTTGGGAATTAACGGTTTGTGCTCTGTAAGGAGTCTGTGTCCTTGGCAGGGCATTTTCAGGATCTCCTTTGTGGGGAAGCAGGTTTAAAATAAATCCATTTTCCCAAAATAGTTGTGATTGAAAATGTTATTAGCCATAACAAATGTTAGTGCTGACAGGAGAATGGCCTGTTAGGGGCCTCTGCTGAAACAGTCAAGTGAAAGTCATATTTCACATTACTGCAAGCATTTTCCTGTGATTTACAGAATATTTGTGAAACATTACTTACAAGGCATATGATTGATACTGAGAGAACAGCTCCTGTGTAGGGGGAATCTGTATTTCACAGAGACTGTTTGCATGAAATTTACAGTCCCATAAAGTGCTCCTCTGTCCTCAACAGAGATCTAGTTAAAAGAACTTTACAGTCTGAAACATCCCAAAATTGATTCTAAATTAACGTTTCCATATTTATGTTTAAGATGCTGGTGGTGTAATGCTATCCCAGTTTTATTACAAAGCTGCAGTAACCCTCACACTCTTCAGAAATACCAGCACTGGCTTTTGGACGTGAGAATTTTCGGGATACAAAGGGCTCACCTATGAATCAATGGCAAAAAAAAGAGAAGTTTGAAACAACGATGACATGGGGCTTCAGAGGATATAGTAGTTACCTTGGCTGCTATAGTAACAGCCTCTGCTGACATTGTAGACTCTAAGCCAACATTGCAAAGTACCCTGAAAATGTTTTATTATGATCATTTGACAAATGGGAACATACAGATGCAAGGAAGTTTAATGACTTGCTAAATGACTTGCCCGTGTCATTTGTCAGTGTGTATAACTCCTGTTTGTTGGCTTCAAACTCTGCTCTCAGCAGTGCTGGGCTGCCACGCAGTCCATTGGATCTAATAATCAAAACAAGGCTAGGCCAGGACAGGGCTTTATTCCTGCCAAGAAAAACACCAGTGATTGAGGAACTGGCCCTGGCAGATCAGCAGTTCTTTATGTCCAAAGTGCTGCTAAATCATCAGATCAAGATCAAAAGGCAGGCTGGTGCTGTGTCAGCCTCAGCCCGAGTGCGAGCTGCCAGTGACTGATAGCCTTGAACTTGTGGAAGGACAGAGTGGCAGTGATTTGGTGTTACCTTTGCATCTTGCAACATCAAGGTTGCACGCAGCCTCAAGCAGAACTCAGAGCTTCTGTTCCCTAGCAGGTTTCACCCTCTCCTGGCACACCTCAAGTCCTCCACAACCCTCCTCAGGCACAAGGCACCTTCCTCAGTGCACCCCAATGTACCCAGCCCCTACCAACCCACAGCCCCCCTGGCCCCTCGCTCACTATGTGTCCTGCCTCCCAGACCTGCTGCCCCAAACCCAGCCCTGCAGTGCCTCACCCCCAGCCAGGCCCTGCATCCATCCCAGCACCTTCCCCGCCTGATCCACTGCAGCCCCAGCATTCCCTGCCCCAGCCCACCATCCTACAGGCCTCATCCAGCCCAGCCACAGGCCCTGTGCTCCCCTACACCCCAAACCCCACCCCGGGCCCTACACTCCCCCACACGCTCCCTGACCCCTGTGCCCAGACCCTATGTCGCCCCTCCTCACCTAACGGCCTAGCTCAGGACCACAGCACCGCTCAGCCCCCACACCCGCTCTATCCCCCAGCCCTGCTGACTGAGATCCCCACTCCAGGCCCAACCATGTCCCTCATCCCGGCCCTCAGCGCGACGCCGCCTCAGAATCCGCACACCTTCCCGGGGGGGCGGGTACCTCGCAGAATGAGTGACAGGCGGCCGCACCAATCGCCGCCCATCTTCCCCTCTCGCGGCCCAATGGGTGCTCAGTAGGCGGGGGCACCGTGCCGGTGCTAAGGGCGCGTTGCTAAGGAAGTGGGAGGCGGGGAGAGGGGCGTGGCGAGCGCTGAGGTAGGGCGGGCGCTTTCCCTTCCCATTGGCTGTGGGGAAGGGTGGGCGGAGCCTCCCGCGGGGAGGGCGGAAGCGGCGGCGGGTGTGCGGCGAGGGCGGCCATGGGCGCCCGCGGGCTGGAGGCGGCCGTGGTGGAGCTGCAGCCGGAGCCGGGACAGGGCCGCGGTGCGGGGCGAGCGGGGCCGGGGGCACCAGGGACTGCGGGGCCCCTGAGCGCGGAGCCGGGCGGGAGCGGGCTGGGGAGGCCCCTGAGCGTGGGCAGGGGTGCCGCAGCAGGTGTGTGGCAGTGCCTGGAGGGCACTCTTCTCCCCCCTCGGAAGAGGCAGCAGCGTGTGGTGCCCCTCGGGAGGAGGAGGAGGGAGCTCAGCGTCACTGGGGAGCTGCAGGGGCCGAAGCTGCCTGTGCCGCAGAGCAGGGGCACGTAGTGACACCGGGGGGAGGCGGCGCTCGCAGCCGTCGGAGGGGTCAAGCTAATGCCCGCTTCGCCATTACACTGAAGCTTTATGGAGCAGGCCGGTTGCCATGAGCTCTGACTCGGGCGGACTGCAGGGCTGCTGTTTTAAAAGTCGTGGTTTGTTTCAGAAAGCAGCACAGAGGGCCAGCCTGTGGTGATCCTCCTGGGCTGGGCGGGCTGTCAGGACAAGTACCTGGCCAAGTACAGTGCAGTCTACAGCCAGAGGGTGAGTAGCTTGTCTATACTTTCATGACACTGTCATACAGTGAAAGTGCCTCTTATCTGCATGTTGGTAAAGTTGCTCCGAAGCCTCTCTCGATCTGCAGAGTCATGGGGAGTGGTGAGTTCTCCTGTCATTGAAAGCTCCTTATCTCCCAGAGCCCAGGCAGTGTTATCCAACAGCTGCTGATGTCACCTTTGTGTGTACAGCTGAGACAAAAATACTTCCTTGGAGGAACTTTCAGCTGCTGTGTGTATCACTGAAGTATTTTAGGGCTTTTAAAGTTGTGGGATTATTCAGGGATGACATGAACTGTGTTAGTTTTCCAAACAAGTAATATTGTGGGTAAAGATCCTGTATGTATTGCTTGCTGTTAGGCCATGGCACAGACCTGGCAAGGCTGAGCTAGGCACTGACAGAGCACATTGGCATCTGTTGCTTCTTTGGCTCTTTCTTCCTGTGAAAATGATTAATCTAAGTGTTGTAATCCAAATTAATTTTATCCTGCCTCTGGAACAGGCTTCCTGTGATAGTCATAGCTGCTCACTAGGAACTGCTTGTGTTTGAACTAGAGAGGTCAGTCTTACTGCCAGTTCCCTAAGTTATGATGTTTTCTTTTCTAATGCTGTATTTTAACTGAAATGACCCCATCTTACAGTGTCAGGAACAAGTGAAACACTAGATTTTTTTTTTTCTTGGTCAGCATATCTTGTATTTATCCAAATCTGTTTAAGCTATGGGTGGTAAAGTTTGTACATTAACAAGTCTATTGTTAATGTGTAAACCAGTACAGGAATCATTAGGTGGCTTGATCTAGTGAAGAATTAATTGTTAAGTGGCTGTTATGACTCAGAGATGCTGCAGAGCACATGAGGAGCACATTACAGGGCAGCATGACAGCTTCTTGGAAAACACTTTCCTATCAGAAAGGTCATAGAAAGGGAAAGGGAGAGAAAGGGTTTTCTTAGCTCCCTAAGAGGTTGTGGCAGTAAACATGGCAAGATGGTAGAGGAGACTTTGATTTAAGAACTTGGTATCCTCTTCTTTATTTTTCACTGTTTAGGGAACTCTGGGCAGGAGGGCTGTCTGTGTGGCTTTGCCCTGTGTTTGTCAGTGAGTTTAGGTGACAGAAAAGATCTAAAGCATTTATAAATTTAGAAAATCCTCTGTGATCCTGTTTCCAATGTAAGGCCTTAAGTGTAAATGCAGTTGCTCAAGAACTCTGAGTCTCTGAGCCAGAGCTCTTTTGCACAGCTGGAAAGTTTCAGGAAGGTTTACAAAAGTCATGTCAGTGTTGGTTGTGGGTGAGTCTCAGAGACAGCTGCAGACAAGTGCTACCCAAGGAGATGAGGAAGTTCCTCCTCCTTCTTATATTTGTTTCAATGTCATGAGCTGGATGTGTACCAGAACAGGCTCTTCTTACCAAAAATGGCTGATACTGAAGGTCTGTGAATCAGGGAGATGGTTTTCTCCTGGGTGAGGGCTAGCACTCATGTAAGTGGGTGGCAGTGTCCCCAGGGACTGTACCATTAGTGCGACATTTGAAAGGATTTCAAACATCAGCAAAGGCAGACTTCTGCTGCTGCAGAGACCTTTTCATAACAGTGTTATGATTATGTAATATTATGATTAATGTAATCCTGTTTGTATCGGGGCCTTGCAGCTGACACTTAAGATTTTCTTCTGGCCCTGTGGTTTCTGTTTGAAACTTATCCCAAATTTTCACGTTCTTTGTACTGATGTTTGCCTGCATCATGTAATTTACAGCACAGCCTAAATGTGTGGGGGGTCTTTTTCTGTTCTTCTTAGGGGTGCACTGTCATTCGCTACACAGCTCCATGGAGGATGGTGTTCTTCTCTGAGATCTTTGGCATTAAATCCCTCCAGACTCCAGCCTGGCAACTCCTGGAACTGCTGTTTGACTACAGAGTTGAAGACAGACCAGTTCTTTTCCACGTTTTCAGCAATGGTGGTGTCATGCTGTACCGTTACATTATCGAGGCGCTCCACACCCACAAGCCGTTCAAGAACCTGAGAGTAGCAGGCACCATTTTTGATAGCGCCCCTGGCAGAAGAAACTTGATAGGAGGCCTTCGTGCCCTGGCGGTTGTCTTGGTCTCCATGAATGTGCTACTCAAGTATTTCCTCTTACTCACTTTTGCCACTGCAGCCGTTGTGCTGCGGATCCTGCTGTACCCCCTGACCCGCTTCATCCACGAGAGCCATTACGATGCCCTGCTGAAGGCGCCCTCGCGCTGGCCTGAGCTGTACCTCTATTCCCAGGCCGATGCCATCATCAAGGCCAGTGAAGTTAAGCACATGGCTGACTCCCGGCAGCAGCTCGGTGTCCCCGTGAAAGCCGTGGACTTCTCGGATTCAGCTCATGTCAGTCACATGCGGGTGTATCCCACCTATTACAGCAGCCTCTGTATGACTTTCCTGTCTGACTGTGTTGGGGGCTCACCTCGTTAGTGCTGTAACAACCTGCAGTGTTTGCCTCTGCTTTGCTCAGCTTGTAAGGGAAATGTCACCCCCTTTGCCTCTGTGTGTTTGAAGGGAGGAAAGTAGAGGCTTCTAGTTTGGTTTGGTTCTTTTACCCCCACTGTCTGCCAGTCTGAAAGCCTCCAGCCTGGCCTTTGGACCAGCCACATTATAGCAGAAAGTAGATATGGATTAATTTAAAGTATTGAAGGTGAAATCCTGTCATGGTTCATGTTGATGTACTTTACCAAGGTGTCGCAGACTAGAATCTCACACCGCACATTATTTGTTTCTTCTTGTTCTCTGCTTTCCCTGTTGTCTACTTGTCCCTGATGTCTAATATGCTTGTTCTGTGGCTTTTACTGATTTCACAATACAGCTCTTTCGTGTCTTTATTGTTTTTTCTCTCTGCCATTTCTTTTAATTTCAGTGAGGAAACAGAACCAAGTCTGCAGGACTTTTTGGTTCTCTCAGTGTATCCCAGCTCTTGTTGTACTCCTTGATGGAGATCAGGCCCAGAAACCAAGTGTAAGACCTGGAAAAGGTGTGTGCAGGGCAGTATGACCAGACTGTCAGCTGCTCTCGTTAAATAGCTGAGATAGAACAGTCAAAGCTCTGATCCTGGGTGGAAGCTCAAATCTTTGTGATAACTTTTGTGTTCGTCAACCCAAAGGTTTAAGTTAACCTTTTTGAATGTGTCTTATGTTTTGTTTCTCTTTCTTCCAGTCTTTTTTGTGTTGCATGGAGTAGGTTTGCTTTCTTGAAGAACTGCTTCTTTGTTATTGTATGTCTTTGAGCAGCCTATATTTGGCATCTGGATATGCAGGGAAACTTTTGGGTTACAGCTGTGCCAGACCTCTGAAATAGAGAGATGGAACTGCAGAGAAAAATGGAACTGTTTCTTGGAGTTACGATTTACTCTGTTCAGATGATCAGTCTTTGCAGTCCGTGCAGTGTGTGAAAGAAATTAATTCCTTCCACCTAGTGGAAAAGCAGCTTGTTGCACTGAACTTCAGCTGTTTTTGGTTTCAGGTTTTGCTGTTCATTTGGGGGAGAAGAGGGGATAAAGACAGAGGAGAGCCTGCTAATATGTTTATGCTATGTCACAGCATTGCAAGCAAATTAATAACATGGTGAACAGGATTAGCCAACTTTGAATTGCCTGGAGGAGGCTCTGAAGGGTTGTGGCATGGGCTTGTTAGAACAAGGAGCTGCCCTTGAGATGCTGGCACATAAAAGACATGAGGGTTTTGACAGGTGGTTGCTGCCTGTGGGCTGCAGTGCTGGTCTTACCCACCCTTGGGGTGCTGTCATCCACAATTACAAAACACTCGCTGTTCTGGGTTGAAATGCAGAGGGGGAGGTCTCTTGGGATCCACTAAAATAAATTGGAAGTTTAAAACAAGAACTGTAAGACCTCATGGAAGTGCAGGGTGAGTGGTCAGTGGTGACCAGCACAGGTGTTTTTAGCAGACTAGTGTGGCAATTCTCATTTGCAGCAGAATAACCCCATGTTGGGCATGGGTTTAGAGGGTGGGCTGGGGTGTATAAAATAGGTGAGAATTAACAGAAAAGGGGCTGATAGCCTGGCTTGTATTTGATTTTTTTTCTTTAAAGTGAAAACTGTCTCCAGGCATAGGAGCCCTTGTTGCACAGGACCCAGTCTGTTGTAGGTGTGATCCCAGTTTCAGCTTCCACTGTGTTGATGGGCTGTGAGGGCTACCCTGTGCTAAGAACCTTCAGCCTTCCCCTTTTCGGGGAGAAATTCTCATTCCCTAGGGTTTGGACCTGTAAAATCCAAGCATGGTCCCCTGCCCCCAGAAAGCCCATCGGGGATCTCCCAAGTTCTTTCAAGCAGACCCCTGTTTTGTGCTGTCAGTGCTATAACTCCTGAGCTGTGATCTGTTTGCCTGCCTTCCCAGAGAACTGGGTTGGATATTCTGAGCATCCAGTCTGTTTGTGGCACTGTGAATGCTCTTGGGGAACAGAGGTGATAAAGGCTATTTAACTAGCACTCGCTCTCATGATGTTTTCTACAGGTTCAGTGTTTACAGAACAGTTAAACACTTCATAATATGTGCCTCTGAATTAATACAGTTGTTCCTGGGAATCTGCTGTTCCTGTTTATTGCCATGGGTGTTGAAGTCCTATTTAAGGACTCAGGCTGTTTTAGAACATGACTGGCAGGAGCTCGAGGTAAACCCTCTGACCCAGCATGACAGGATGGCAAAGCTTCCTCTGGAAAGTGCCTCACATGTCAGCTACACCTTCCATCCCCACCTTTGCCTCGCCACCACGGGATTGCCACTTCCTCAGCTCAGTACTGCTCTGCTCACTTCCCCGCTTTCCAGGGCAGCAAGCAGGGAGTGGGTGCTGCCTGAGGGAGCTTCTCAGTCAGAGGTGCCCTGGGCTTCACAAGCAGGAGCCTGCTCACAGGCATTTCCACTGCTGCAAGAGTGACTTGAAATTGGAGGGGGGGGTAATTTGTGTACGTACCTCTCTGAGAGCAGGATGGTCTCAGGCAAGCCAGTGATTTGCACCATCAGTCTTCTGGGTGGGTTTCATTTTCTGAGTCCCAACAAGTTTTAATTCCGATTGTGAGCAGTGTGTGAGATGCTCTGTGTGATAGGTTGCCCTCTGCTTTTCTTTACTGTGTGTGCTCTCTGTATTCTTGTGGCTTGTTATTTGAAACAGAAGGTTAATAACTTGGAGCCCGCAGGCACACAGCCGAGAACTGATCCAAGTACTACTGGATTTACAAAAACCCAGCCTCAGACCCTTAATCCTTGCTAAACCGTCACGGTTTGGCGCAGCCGGTGTTCCTAAAGAGCTTCAGCCTGAACACTTAAAGCCCAAAGGTTGTGATATCTTGGCAAATCCAGGTAAATCTCTGAGACGAGCTATGGGAAGGAGGGGCATTGCAGATCTGTTCTTTGGGAAGAAAAATGCAGTGTTGGTGTCCTTGCCTCACGGGTAGGAAGTGGAATGTGGCCTGGAGCTTGTTTTCTTCCAGACCAGCTCTCCTGTGCAGACTGTAAAGCAGTGTGGGTGAAACATCAGAGGTGGTGGGAGAGGAGGATGCCCAGGGGCTGACTGCCACTGTTGTTGAAAAGCAAAATTAACTTTCCCTCAGCAACAAACCCATTTGCGAGTGTTTTTTGTGAGAGAGCTGGCTCCTGGCTTGCTCCCCTGTGCTGCCTTCTCTGCCTGGCAGTGGTGATGGTACAGGAAGGTTTTGGAAAAGTAAAAAAGGCTACTTGTTGGTCATATATCTGGGCTGGAGGGTGCTCAGCTGCTGCTGACAGGGTGGAAAGGTATTAGAACAGCCAAGGCACCCCATGACACTGGGAGAGGCTGTGGTGGGGAACTGGACAGGCCAGGGACAGGATCCAGCCAGGGGTCAGGTTTTGGAGCTGGGGAAGCATCTTGCAACACGAGTAATTCAGACCAGGCCCCTGAGTGAAGACCTGTGCCCACACCTCACAAAGCTGTTTTAAAGGTGTGTGGGCTGAGGTGTGTGTTGGGAGGTTTGCAGGTTTATGTATGAAGCTCTGCCAGTGATGGAGAAGTGTGAATGGCTTGAGATGGAACCAAGCAGCCCAGCCCATGTGCTGCTCCCTAGAAAAAGGTGTGAAGCTGGCCTCCATTGCCCATGGAGGTGATGGAGAAGGAACTGGCAGGGACCAGCCGTGCCGACCTCCGTGGGAGCTTCGTGCCGGGTGGGAACAGCCTCCACGAGGTGGCAGCAGGCCTCCTCTTTCCTGCGTGGAGGGATTTCTAGGCTAGGAGACAGCTGGAGAAGATCCCAATAGGAAGACCCCAACAGGACTGCTCAGCCCAGTGCTTCTGTGTGCTTGGGAACATCTCCTGCGAAAAGTCTCCTCTTGGGGCAAGGGAAAAAGAACAGCAAGAACTAACTCCAATGACAAGAAGTAGAGATCGAGAGTTAATACAGTACAGCATCTATCCCTAGAGCTGCCTGCCCCTGGAATTTGTACTAGATCCTATTTCTCAGTTTTAACTGATTGCTAAAACCAGAAGTCTAACAACAGAAATAGCATTACTGCCCTTCCTGCCCTAGCAGGTCAAGTTGCACCATTTTGCTTTTTCTCACCCAGGGAGGACTACCTGTTTTTTAAGTGAATCTGTGATTAGCAGACCATGGCCCAACTGTGGAGGCTCCACATATTGGGACTGTAGTGCTCCCTTGGGTTCCTTGTAGTCCCCAAGCCCTGGGGAAGAAGCTGAGCTTAGTCCTGCTCTTCCAAAAAGGCTGGCAGGACCCCCCAGCACACAGGGCTGGGGACTTAGGGGGCAGTTAGGAAACAGGATAGCACAAAGAGGGGGCCACAGCCACTACCTGAACATCCCCCCCTTGTCCAGCTCACACTAAGCACAGCTCCTGCACCCAGGCAAGGGAGGCAGGGGCTCACTGGCCAGGGGCTCACTCTGCCTGCCTAGCATCCCCCCATCCCCTTCCCTTTGAACTTGACCCCCCCAGCCCCTCATTTCTGCATCCTACCCCAGCACTGCTGGCCAGAGACAGGCTGGGTGGGCAGAGGTGCACACAGGACCCTTTGGTCACCCTCCCAAATCCATGGGGGCTGGGGCAGGGGGAGCTTGGGCAGCCCCTGCCCCTGTGAAGTGATGAATGAGCTGACAATAGGGTATTGATAAGGAATTAACCTTGAGCCCTTCTTGCTTCAGTGTCAATAGAGCAGGAGCCAAGTACACACGTTTGATTGGAAATCTGTGTTTGGCCTCTGTGCCCACTGACGTCCTGGAAAGATGAGATGGGGATGTGAACTGCCCTGCTGCCCCCTCCCCAGCTGGAAACCCTCCCCTGCAGTGGGTCCCCCTCAGCTTCCCCAGCCTTCTGCTGCTGGCACGCAGCTCTAGGGGGCTGCAGCAGCCTCTGTGCCCCCAGGACGCATGTGGAGGGCTGGGTACCAGGGCCCCCCTTGTTCCCCAAAGGCCCCGTGCCCATCCTGCACTGGCCTACACTCCGAGCAGTTTGTTTAATTAAGTGTTTTGCCTAATGGGATTGCCTCATTTCCATAACAAACTGGCGGGCTGTCATTAGGTGGGCTCCCTCATTCATTACTGTTAATTAGATATGGATCCCCCAGAAGGCGGCTCGGGTGATGAACGAGGCCCCTGACACACGCTATTACACATTAGCATTTTCTCAATATATCCGATACATCACAGGCCTCTGCTTCCTAAAGATATTTTAAATAAAATATTAGCAGCCTGCTGTGGGGTGGATGGAGAGGGAGGGAGGGTTCCTGCCCCTCACCCTGGCCTCAGGCCTCCTTTGGGTTGCAAGCAGACTATAGAGTGGCTGAGATGCTCTGCTGCTCCTTGCCAGCCAAAAAAGTGGCTAAATCCCAACCCCCCTTCCCTATTCTTGCCCCAGCAGATGGAAAGAGGTCCCTGACATCCCCACTGCCTCCTCCCACCAGCCTGGGTACCCCCAGTACCCCATCCCTGGGGGACACAGCCATGGGGAGGGGGTTGAGAACACCCCATCGACCCATCTGCAAAATGTTTGTAAACCAAAAGCGTTGGCGCCAGCCACGTGCCAGGGGGAACCCGAGCTCTGCCCCCCTGTCCCGGCAGCCTCCCAATGCCTGTGCTGGGGGTAACCCTACACTGCATGAGGGGCCCTAATGCAGGATGTATGGATCTGTTGGGGCTGGGCGCCTCCTGCCCCCAGCTAATGCAGCCGAGGAGACTTCATTATGGGGGTGTCCCCTGAGGGATGCCCTTTGCCCTGCCCTCCTGGCTCTACCAGTTGGGGGGACCCATCCGTGGTGGGGTCTGGCGAGTGTCCCAGCATCCCCCTGCATCTGTCTGTGCATCATGAACAGGACCAGGACTCCCCTCTGGGACATCCAGGGGCAGCGGCATGAGGTGGGGTGTCTCCTTTGCTGCCTCTTGCCTGCAAAGGGAAACACAGAGAGGTAGGAAGGGCCTGAGAAGATTTATACTTGTTTAATTAATGTCAAATGTAGTTTACAAACGGGAGTGACAAGTACCTCTTCGTATAATATACACTGACACACAATCATCGACACACCGGAATATCGCTTTGTGCAACTGGGATTCTTTGGGCAAAGATAGGTAACTCTGATATTTCAGTATTCTTTTTTTTTAAATCATTTAAACTCATTACAGAAGAGAGGAAGTGGCGGATGCCTGTTACAAACCGGGGTGCCTCTCTCCCCAGCCTTCCCCCTGCAGCTCCCCCCTTGAAAACAGGGGATGGCTTTACAATTTAAACAAAATAAACCAAACAAAAAAATAAACCCCAAAACAAAGAAACAATGACTAGTTACATATGGTTTTACACATACGTACACAGAGCACACAGCTGGTCCACAACACCCGCCAGAAAGCCTGGCTCCCTCCCAGGGCCTGTTTCCAAGGAAGGGTTGGTTTGGGGTGTCCTGCCTTTTCCCCCCTTCCTGACTGCCTCTCAAACCCACCTGCTGCACCCTGTCCACATCCCAGCTCAGCCACAAGCCCCATAAGTTTTCCTCTCTTTACAACCCCAGCCCGAGCTGTGCACACCTGCCCTTCCCCTGCCCGAGTGTTGCTGGGTGCAGGGTTACCCAGCAGTGACAGCCCACTGCTGCAGCCCCTGCCTGCAGTCTCCTCGTGGAGGCAGGACCCTCTGAGGTGCCTTGGCCCCTGGGAGCTCTGCAGGCACATGGCCCTGAGCAGAGAAGGCTGCTCAGAGACCACACACTACTACGAACTTGGAGACCCGGGAAACTCCAAATTAGGAACTGTCACCTTTTAATGAGATGTTTATGAAATAACAGCTTCAATTTGGTTTGGTTTTTTTTGATGCAGAAGAATCCTTCTGAAATCACTCAGGAGAGCCGAGGCCGCCAGCTTTCTCTGCAAAACAGCATGGAGCTCAGAGGGAGGTAGCAATGGGACTGTCACCCTCTCCCCATCCTGCTTCCCCTGCCCTTCCCTCTCTGGAAATACCCCAGCAGCCCAGCAGCACTGGGGTCCCATGTCCAAAACCCTCATCCACTGCTGTTTACAGTGTCTTAAAATGCCCCAGCCATGTTTTACTGCCAGATGGGATCTGCTTGGAAAGACCCTGCAGGAGTAGGGGAGATGAGCTTCCTCAGCTCCCTGTCTTCTGGCTGTGGGGAGCTGGGGCAGGGATGCACAGTATGGAGCTGGGAGAAGTCAGCACATAAGGACTTGGGAAATGGATCAGTATCTATTTCTTGGGTCCTGACAATGAAAGAAAGAAAACAAAAAAAACCAGGCTAGATGGCAGCTTTGGTTAAGGCTGAGGTTATGGGAGACGGACAAGCATGAGGGACTGCGTGGAAGAAGCTGGGGCTGTGGGGGACCTCTGGGTTCAGCTGGAAGTGTCTCTGCTGGATCCTGGGGGTGGCGGTGGGGATGAGACAGGGCTAGCTTGGCTCTCTGCCCTAGTGCCAAAACCTCTTGGGCAAAACGCGGGCTGTAGGAGGGCAGGAAGCTGGGGGCAGCGGGCACAGGGCAGGGCTGGCTCTGCAGGGTTTGCACAGCTCTGCTGGGCAGGGCTGGCTCTGCAGGGTTTGCACAGCTCTGCTGGGCAGCACTGGGCTCACTGCAGCCAGACCCAGGAGGGAATTGGTGGAGCCTCTCTGGCCAAAGCCACCAGCACAGCCACCTGTCCCTGCCATCCCCACTTCCCCACCATCCTGAGCAGCCCAGGTATTCTCAGCCAGCAAATGCTGCCCGGAGAAGAAAGCACAGCCAGGCAGGGCAGGGGAAGGAGTTACAGCCTTGGAGGAGGCACAGGGAATCAGCTGGACCCTTGAGCAGCCACTCCTGGCTGGTAGAAAGGGCAGCGCTCTAGTAGATTCTCTCCTTCCAGCTCCACACCCTTTGCCCCTTCCTCAGCTGGGAAAGGCAAAGGGGCTCAGCCAGATTCCCTCATCCTGCCTGGCCCCCCGGTGAGGAGTTAAAAGCTGTGTCTTTCCGGGGATAACGATTCTATTATAAATAGCCCCATTAGCTACAACTAATGACAAAAATCCACCTCCTCTACTCCCCATAAGTTCTGTAAGTTATGGGCAATGCTACAGCCATTACTAAAAGCTGTTAACTTCATATCTGAATGAGGAAATATACACCACAGAACATTAAACCATTTATATTATATATATGTATATATATATTNACAACCCAAAGAAAAGAAAGGGAAACTTATTAGTATGTAATGTTTGAGTCTATCCCATTTATACACAACATTGTAAACATATATAATCTATATTACATGTGCTTCATTTCTGCCTGGGTGTGGTTTTTTTTTTTTCTTTAAACCTTTTTGTTATCACTAGAACACCACAAAAAACCAAAACAGAACCAAACCAAAAACCAAACCAAAACAAATAAAAACAAACCAAACCAAACAAAAAAACCAAAAAACAAACAAACAAACAAAAAACCTGAACAAAGAACACAAGTTACAGGTTATTTAACATCTTTCTGCCAAGGGTCCCTTCCCCAGTCTCCTGGGGGCAGAGTGGTCAACAACACAGTCCAAAGGAGGGCTCATGAGCCATCCGCAATGCAAAGCCAGCTCCAGGGAATGGGTGATGGGGAACACTGGTTTTAAAAAAGGGGGTTTCACAACAAAGGGTTTGGTTTTGCCCGCTGCAGATGTTGAAGGAGGTCTCAACTTGCACGACCTGGCAGCCGAGGCTCCCCACTGCTCCTGTGTCCTCGAGTCCGTGTCTGGAGTCTCTGGTTTGTTTTTTTCTTTACATTTTAAAACGTCTTTTTTTTGTTGCGGTCGTTCTTCTCCCCCTGGGTGTGATGAGCTGAGCTGAGTAGCTGCGTCCCGCCCTACCGCCGGGTCCTTCATAAGTAGATGCGCCGAAGGTCTCCGGGAGATGTGATGGTGTTACACTGGGGACAGAGCTTCTTGGCACCCTGCAACAACCAGACAAGATACACAGCATGAGAGCATGAAGGACAACCCTGGGCTCTGCCCTTGGCCTGCAATTTCAGAGGAGCAGCAACGCCACCCCCCTTCCCCTCCAGGCAGGTCTGTGCTCTCCCAACAGTGAGCACACGCTGTGAGAAGGGGGAGCGTCAACCAATGCCTTTCTTGCCTGCCCTGCAAGGCCCTTGTCCTGCTCCAGTCCCTGGCATGAGGCAGCTGGGCAAGCAGGAGCTCTGGGGGGCTGAAACACAGAGCCAAGGTGTGACACTAAACTCGGCACCACTGTCACCGCTGGCTGCCAGGAAGATCTGCTCCTTTCAGTTTCTCTTGCTCACCTGCAGCCCTCAATGAGCCAGTTCAGGTCCTTGAACAGGCAGAAAATCAACCCAGCTGGAACAAGTGAAGTTTTCAGCAGGGATGGCTGAGCTGGTTCATGGTGGGCTTGGACCATTCTTTCAGGGCAGCATAACGGAGCACAGCCTCAGCCACCCTGCAAAAGCTGGCATGAAGGAAACCTCTGTCCTGTCCCACCCAGCTTGCACAGATGCTGCAGAGAGGAGTCTGTTCTGCCAAGGTGAGCTGAAACCAGCAAACTGTGATGTGAAGTGGGGTGGGGAAATGGGCGGCCAACATGAACACTACATGAAATAAAACGAGGGCTGATGTGCCATCAATCACAGAGCCTGACAGCAAGAGGGTGTTAATAAGCCTCAGAATCGGGGTCAACCTAAGCTGGTCATCATTAGATTGGCAGATGCAACAGACAATTGATGGGAAAAATGACAGAAAGATGGTTCTGCTGTGAGGCAGCCTCTCATCTACAGCACCAGCAGCACAGGAGATTGGGATGCCTTGGCTTTTAGCACCAACTGCAGCCTCAACATGACCTCCTGTCACACAGAACTGAGCATGGGCTCTGTGCAAGCACCCCAAGTTTTGCTCACTGCTGTCAGACAGACCCTTCCAGCAGCTACCACCCAGCACTCGGCGTGACAAGTGAGCTGACAGGAATGCGACACTGCGAGAGCCTGTCAACTTGCACAGGGCTGACTGGCAGAGCTCAGGCTGTTTGTTTCAGTGATGCTGCTGCTCTTCCTGAGCAGAGCTTGTTGAAGTACCTGCAGCAGTGAGTGTGGCAGCAGGGCAGGACACTGCTCCAGTACTGCTACCTGCACTTGGGTGCATCCCTGGCAGATAAGTTGGCACTGCTGCTTACAAAAGGCAAGCAACCTTAGAACAGGTCCTGTCTGCTCTGTGACAACACCTGCAAAGGCAGGACGGGGGCCTTCTCCCCTGGAAGCTCCTTGGGCTAAGGAGAATCTAGAGGAGTTACACGAAAAATTTACATGACTGCAAGTAATTCACAAGGGTGCAGCTCCCAAGAGGTGCAAGTCATGTTTGCTCTGCAGTACTGAGTACTGCTGCAGACCACTTTGGAATGAGTCCCCTCCCCATTCCCAGTGCACACTATTCCTGGCAGACATGGAGTTCACACACTTGCTATTCCCTGAGCTTTGGACTTCTGAACAATCAGGCGGTCATTTGACAGCCCTTGCTGATAGCGGATCAACCGCTGCCCTGACACGCTTGGAGACCCTGGGCCCTTGCACCTGAGATTTGAACCAGCCACACACAGCTCTTTTTGAGCTGGAGTTGAATGAAACACGTAATGGACACCTAAAACACTTTGGGCATCACTCTCCGAGTGAGTAACAGAGTGGCAGTGGGTTGCTGATGCTGATGCCTGTGGGCACATCCTTCTAGTTATCTGGGACAACTACTGTGTCTGTTTAGATTTCCAGCTTTCTGGGGCAGGGACCATCCCACTGTGCCTGCACAATGCATCATGCAGCCCTCTGCAATGGTCTTTACAGAGTGGACTTGGCATGCTGGATTCTAGGAAGAGCAAGTGCAAAATCCAACTCAAAGGAAAGGCTTAAAACCCTGATGAAATCGAAACCAGACTGCACTGGGCTTAAGCAGAGCCCCTTTGCTCATGCTCAACAACACAGCTTTGGATCTCCAGCATTAGAAATCGCAAGCTCTAACCCGTGCATGTCCCAGTAAAAACTTGCTGCAGTGGTCATGACACAAAGGAGAGAAAAATGAAAACATGTGCCCCTTCTGCCACTGTGGGCCAGGCTACACAGCAGCACTTCCAAGGAGGGGCTCACTAATCTGGATGCAACTGCCACGAAATAGCCTGGTTCAACTGAGTCCCTGCTCAGTTCCATGCAGTTCCCTGGTCCTTCGTTGAGGCATCTGTTGCATCTGGTTGCCCTCTTGGCATTATCTTTATAGCTGGAGGGTGCCAAAGGAAGTGGCAGGGAGCTGTTGATGAATTAATTCACAGCATGTTGTCCAATGGACAGCAGTTGGCAGCTGCCTGTTTGAGCTTTCCTGTGTGCCCTGACAAGCAGAACTAAGTGTGCGTGGGGGCTTTAAGCATTCCAGGTGGAACTACTGGCCACGTCTGCATCCATGTTCTCTCACCCAAGGCAGGCACAGGTTCCATGCAAGAGGCAGCGAAGCATCCAACCAAGCAGCTGGAGTTTCTGCCTCTTTGGACAATGCACCAGGTTACAATGTACTTTCTGCAGAACCAGTGCTCTGACCCATCAAACACCTCAGACTGCCTTCAGTATGGGACGAAGGATGGACAGTGCTTGCTGCCACCTCACACCATGCCTGTTCCTCAGTGCCCCTGTGCAATGCCCAACAGCGTTTCAGCCGCTCTTTTAGCTCCACTAAAGTCAGAGACAGGTGGGTGGGGAGGAGCATTGAACCCCCTTGAGTTTGCTTCTGCTAAAAGCAAATCTCAGCTGCTGCCACCTCACTCTCCTGTATCTCATGCTCCATTCCAGGATGTGGAGTTGGACTGAGACAGCTGTGGACAGATGTTTGTGGCCCTTAGCAAAGGCAACATTGCTAACACAGCCCAAACAGCTCTGTGCAGGAAATTTTGGAAGTCCAGGTTCCTGGAAAACCACTCCAAAGTCCCTCCAAAGGCTGTGCAGGTGCTCACTATAAGCACAAGCACTCTGCAGCCAGCCCGCAGGGATGGCAGAACAAGCCTGATTAAACTGACTGCAGCTTTGCCCCTCTCCTCCATGGCAAAGCAAGGTCAGGTATGTAGTTCCTTCACACCACAGGGAAAGGGAAGATGGGTGGATATATCTTGCCAGACCCTGGGATCTCTGTCCTGGAGATCTACTTTCTGCACCACATGCAGCTTGACTTATTTTCATCAGAAACTACATGATCACAGATTGAAGTAGGGCAATGGTGGATGTTGTTTCACCTGCACAGCTCATCCTGGAGCTCTGACGCTCAGGTATGTTGAAGGGAACAACAGTATTCTGGAGACCTTCAGCATCCTGGCCTGAATGCTGTGCAGGCTGCATGTGGCATGCTGGGCTCAGGATCTCTCTAGTACTTCTGCTTGGTATTAACAGTTCTGGCAAAAATAATTACTTTGGAGCCATGGGGGTGCATTTTTCTTTCTTTTTTTTTTTTTTTAAATGAAATAAACCCATCCTCCCCTACACACATAAGCATGTGTGTTAAATTCAGAACTAAGTCCTGATTTTTTCTTTTTATATTGAAATTGCTCAGAACCTTGTTCCTTACATCTGACTTTCAGAGTAGGTGTACAGCATTTATCAGCACCAGAGTTTAAGTTCTCCTCTCTTGTAGAGAGGCACATAAGCTTGTACACACACACATGCTGGCACAGGCACAATGAAAAAGCATTTGCTCCCCCACTGCTCACCTGCCAGCTGGGGTTACTAAACTTTTCCCTTGAAATAAAAATGCTGTGGAATAATAAGTCCCACCTGTCAGCCATTTCTTTCTTTCTTTTTTTTCCAGGTCCTTCTGCTCCTTTCATCATAGCTACATGGAAAAGCCTTGATGTGTTATAGCTGTGTGCGCTAGAGTAAAGGCCACCTCAGCTTTTCCATTATAAACCCCAGTTTTGAGGGGTTTATAAAACTCTGCTGCAAGAAGTTTGCTCCAGGGCTGTTACAAAGCAAAGAAATGGGTCTGGAACCAGGATGGAGTTTATTTTTTTCTCCTCCTTTCTTAATTAAAATTTGGCAAGTGATTGATCCACAATACAGGCTAATCACTTGGGGTAGTAGTTTGAAAAATACATTAATGAGAGCTGAGATGTTGAAAAGTCGTTAGGGCTTACATGGTGCCAGGAAGGATTGGAGTAGTTTGTCTTAAAGTTGCCTCTTAAAAAAAATGGTGTGACGTTGGCTATAAATTGGCTAAAGCAAGAAACTCAAAAGGAAGGATTTTAGGCACTTCCTGCTGTCCTGTGGGTCTAAAAATGGGCAATTTCCAAGCACAATATGTTACCAGGCACAGAGAATAAAGAGACATACACAGAGAGCAAGTAGAGGAAGTAAAATCAAAGTAGACAGATGTAAGAGGGACCCAAACCAAGACCAGCTTCTGCCAGGAGAGGAATCAAATGCCAAGATCCAATTCTCACCCAAGGTGACAGCTTCCTCTTCCACCCATGCTTTCACATGAAATGGCAGCTTCTTCTCTGCAAATGTTAATTCCTAGAGACTCAGGTGTTCCCCCCTGCCATTACAGCTGCCAGGTAATGGGCTAAAACCACCAGGAGAAGAACTTTTTTCACAGAGCCTCCTCAAAGGGTGGAGCTTACCCCCACAGGCTCCTGGAGGCCAGAACCATGTTAATAAGTAACAGAGAACCTCACAGGAGATAGGAACATCATGAAGGATCAAGTGCAGCATCCTCCAGGCAGCTGCTGACTCAGGATGTCCCTATGCTGCAGGAACCACCCAGAAGGGCTGCTCTGTATCTGTGGTGTTTCATACAAAACTATTCCAGCCCACAGGGGCATTAAAGTGGCAAAGCTAGGAACGTAGTAAGCTACCAGAGATATAAGTGTGTTAACTGCAGAGCACAGGTATCTATGGATGGATCCCCTGGTAGCATTCTGTGATGAAGAAGGCTTTTTAGAAGTGTTTTTTTCCCTGCTCTTGCAGTTGTAATTTTCAAATACACATGGGAAATGCTGGACCTGGCTGTAGAGGTGGTGGGTGAATGAAAACTGTCACTACGTGCCAGACAACCAGCAACCAGGGAGTAGCAAGCTCATGGCTGTGGTTTGACACAGCAATACAAGATCAGCAGACAAGCCCAGATGACAAAACAGCTAATACAATTTCCTGGGAACCCAGGCACGATCATATGGAATCATGCAACACATTCTTGTATCCCTCTCTCTGTTGCCATTCCTGTTGTGCCTACAAGCACAGAGCTGCCAGCAGCACACCTTTAGCCCATGGCCCCTGTACTGCAGCCCTCAGCACATTGGTTCTCCTCACAGAGCAAGTGCAAGGAAAGAAAACCACTGAACTCACTGTGCCCTGTCGCTGGGTGAAGGGACAGTTCCTCCCTTGATCCATGGCCACACTGAGGAGCACTGTCTAACGAAGCAGGTTCTACTGGCACTGAGGCACTGGCTAACTCAGGGAGAACCATGACCTTGGTTCCCCTAAGGCATCTCCTGGGTCCCTTTCTGTGACCCCAGCTTTTGCTTCACACAGCAACAGAAGGCAGAGATCTCTCTGCTCTGGTCAATGTTTCAACCCCAGAACTTGGAGCCAGTTGATGCACCAAGCTCCAGTAAAACAGTACCTAATCTAGAGAACCTCACAGCCATTTGTAGAGTCGGTGATTAAAGTCTCCCCTGGCCCTTACCAACAGAGCAGTTATAATTTGGAATGGAACATCAAGAGCCAAAAGTCTAAGAATTTTGTTTTCATAACGTCTAAGCATTTTAAGATCCAATCCTCATTAGTGCCCAAAACACCAACACAGTCAAAGGATACTAGAGATGCTCAGATCATGTAGTACAGTATCTCAGAAAAAGGTTAAACTTTAGGTGGATGGACAGATGTGAGCATCAAATTTCACCCTGTGTTCAATACCCTGCAGAGGTTTAGAAGCGCTCCCAGGCACTCTGAACCTTCAGTTCCAGGGCCTTGTTCAGGACATGATCCCTGCTCTCTCAGACACACGCACACTCTGATTTAATATTAGATCTTGGCCGGGCACATGAACCACAGTTATAGAGGAGAGAAGGGACTTTTCACCAGCAGGTATGGCAGATCTCCAGAGTGTTCAAAAGGGGCCGGAAGCCCAACACAACCTGCCCGCCCCAACTCTTATTAACTCCAACAAATTGTTTATTGCACAACAGAAGAAAAATGCTGCCCCTCTCCCCCAGCCAAGTCTTTCCATGTGTGCTGCACGCGCAGGTTCCCTCCTCCCAGCCCCACTGGGGAGCCAGCTTTATACCCAGGGAAAGGTAACAGCAGCGATTATTACACACACTATCCCACAGCTCCTCGCTTGTTAAAAAAACACAAGAGTCTCTTTTGTGCCCGAAATAAAAGGAGATACCTTAATTAGAACAATGCAGGTTGGTAAGCATTAAACACTGAGCCCAGCTGCTGTATGCCATTAAATTCATAAAAAAGGAGGGGGGGAAGGAGGGCAGTCTTAACGAGATTACACACATTGACTTTGATCAAGACACAAAAGCACCAAGGCGTTCCAGGGTTTTTATTGCTGTCTTCAGGCTACATTTTAATGGTTACATTAGAAACATGCGAACACAGGCTGGGAGATTTTTTTTGAGATGGGAGAGGGAGTGCAAGCATGCCTTGTGAAAAGGCCTGGTTTAATAAATTGGGGGCTGGAGGGAGAGGCTAGGACTGGGGAACACATGAGTAGTCACTTATTAATTGCTTCCCCTATGCAAGTGCCAAGTCCTAATATGATGTCTTGCTGGACTATTCCCATCCTTCCTGCCTGGTCAGCAGAGCTATCATGTGCAGATCACACAGAGCTAGCTTCATTCCCACCTTTCTCATGGAATTCTAGAGGGAGATGGCTCCCACGCTGCAAGGGAAATGCTAATCCCTGAGCACCTGGAATGAGTTTCCCCATTCTCATGAGCAGCCCTGGATGCTGAACATGACACAAAGGGGTCTGACTGAAGTTGAAAAAAGTTGCTGCTGAGCCTAAGAGCAGCCTGAAATTGGTGCCACAGATTTAGATGATGACTTGAGGGTGGTGGGAAGAGGAGAAGACAAAGACTTCAGAGTTAAGAAAATGAAAAGGAAATAAGTGTCTTATCCTGTGCTTGTGGCACCACTGAAGGACAAGATTGCTCTTCACTTAGTAAAGGTGTCAGGGCACACATTCACCTAAACACCTCACAGTTACATACCCACATATGTGTATTTTATAACATGCTGCTAAAATGTTTACAAAAGCTTGTATAATCTAAATAGTGATGGGGTGTAGCTGAAGAGCTATAAAACACAGCCCAAGGGAGAGCCAAGTTATTGAGTTGCTATTAGTACTCAAGCCCACAGGCACTTCACCATCCTGGTAACTTGTCCAAGAAAAGGCTTTTAAAAGGTAGGATTTAAAGGAACATGATCAGCTTAATCGCAATTCCAAGCACACAATGTGTTCTATAAAGTAGAGTAATGCCTTACAGGAACAAGTTTTTAGGAGTGGCAGTCCTTTACATTTTTTTCAACCCAACACTGTATCATCTTGCTACCAGGAGAACTAGAAACCACAACTATTTTCCATTCCCCAACTTGAGCAAAATGCAAGTTTGAGTATCAGTGGCAGAGGGGACATTAAAGGCTGATTATGAAATCCACAGTTTAAATACAGGAAAAGAAAACACTTTCTTTAATAACACCTTAAATTTTAACCCAATGTCCTCTAATAAACATATAAATTACTACTCTACTGGGTTACCTATTCTGTGTTCAAGGTAGTCCCCGATCTTCTAAACAGAATGGTATACGCTTGAAAACTACGCAGTGCTATTTGAAATCATCTAAAAATAAATATTCATATTCAGAAAAGCTCCCTTCCATATCCTCTCTCCTGAAGATGATTTCCTTTGCTTCGAGACAATATTACACTTCTCAGAAGCTACCCATTCCATGAAATCTCAGTGGATTTGGCCTTCATTCTCATAGCTTTACCTCTCTGCATGGTTGCCCCACAGGAAATTACAGTGAGGCAAGGCAGACCCTGGCACAGAGATCTTCCATGAGCAATGGCTGTGCCCACAAGTAGTGGAGCAACAAGCAAGGGGCTGGATAGCACTCTGGTCGCAGCAACTCAAATGAAATTCACTCATGTCAAAGCTAGAGCCGGGTGTTATACAGTAAGATTTGGGCAGCCTGCATGCACAGCACTCAGATTGTCTAAAATAAAGCAAAAAGCACCTTTCCCTGTGGTGATCTAAAATAAAGTATGGAAAAAGAGAGGAAAAAGGCTATAAGTCAAAAAGAAAGTAGTCAAGAGCCTCACCAGAGTCCGCAGCCAGCATTCTTCACAGTGCACATGCCAGCACTGAATGGAAGTCAGGGGCATTGTGTAGGAGTCCTGAGGAGAAGAAGCAAATGGGTTATTTCCACAGCAGGATCTACTGATTCTTCCCTCCCAACTCCATCACAATGCCTTTCTTCGTGGGTAACACTGCCTTGTACTTTGTGTAAAATGTAAGTTGTATTTTTGTAATGTTTGTATAGAAGAGGCAGAAAGTCTCCTGCAGTCCCTTTTCTTGGCTTCCCAGAACTCTTGTTGGAAGCCCACAATCCACTCAAGTGGTGACCCGGCTCAGCAGTTATCACAAAAACATCTGAAGCTGCTGTGGCCACCTGTCATTATTCTCATCAGAAAGGTCACCAGATTACAGGAAAACCAGTGACAAGATAAGATCAACCTTTATAACAGTTCATAGCTCTGCAGGAACAGCTTAACTACATCCCAAGAATGCTGCTGCTCTTTCAACAGACATGCCTTCTCAAGTACCTTCTATCATTGCTAACAAACCTCTAGAAATCAGCAGCAAGAGCAAGGTGTTGTCCTTTCTGTGGGGGGAATGGCAAGGACTGCACTCCCACATCCACAGTTGTGAACTGGCTGGGGGAAAAAACCCAATGCATCAAGTTGAAGTTGCAGAGGGAGCTCTCCACTAAGCAGAATGTTCTCCTGCTCTGAGCAGAACACAAACCCAACAGGAGATGCAGAGCCCTGCAGGCTTCGACCATCAGAGGGAGCTGCTGCCCTTCTTTAGGAAGGCAACAGCATCACCACAGAGCGAGCAGGGCCATTGACAACTTTTAAATGCTCAAGCAACATTCCTGTTCCCAAATCAGAGAAGGTGGGTCTCTGGTCACAGATTCTGCTCTCCCCTACATATGTAAATGTGCACATGGAGGAATAGAATGCTGGTATCTGGGAATGTTCTATAGGAAGGCTGAAAGTCTTCTGAAGTTTGAACTGTCTTGCCCTGATAGAGATGGAAAGCTGTAAATACCAGAGGAACAATGTGATGCATACAGAAATTTTGGTTGTTAAGATCACCTTCATTTGGAAGGCTAATTGGTGATGAGTTCCCCCATTCTGCCTGAAAAAAAGGAGAAAAGCTTCTCCCCTCCTCGGCAAAGATACTAAGACATTTCTGATTCATTACCACAAGTGGAGTGCTACTCACCATGCAAATGAGACATTTATAGCGGTCCCCACGGGAAAGCTGCCTTTCTAACTCACGGACACGAGCCTTTAACGCTTCAAATGTTGTCACTGCAGAGTCTTCTGTAATTCTGCAAAAGATGATGGAGAGTGAGCAACACTGAGCACACAAGATTGTTAAGAGTTTGGGGGGAAAAGGATCCCACAACAAGTACTGCACAGGAAATTGCATCATATTCAAACTAATGCATCCACCTTGGGGTAAAGAAGAATTCCTGAAAAGTCCACTGTGAATTTTTTGAAGTGTCCTACTAAACACTTCCAAACACATCACCAAAGAACACAACTGGTACTGGAGTTGCCACCTTCATACAGAGCAAGTTTCCACAAGACACAGATACTTCCAGAATAGGTAATTTTACTGGATTTTTTTTTTGTTTGCTTTCTGCCTTTTTTCTTGTCTCCCTTAAGAGATTATTTAGGACCACATGCTTGAGACAAAGTTCTGTAGGTTGCTTTAAAGGTGCTGAGGTAAGTTTTTGTGGGCAACAGGAGCCACTCTTCCCCTCAGAGAACGGACAATCTCATGTAATGCAAAATCAGCTCATTACACAGGATCAACACCACGCTTTTATATTAATGAAAGCCCTAGCTTTTTGGGTCCTAATACTGAAAAAAAAAGAAACAACCAAAAGCACCAAACACTGCCAACAGGGTGGCTATAAAGGCAGCTTTACAGTCTGCTTTCCCATTTCCTAGGGTCATTTTTGATGGGCAGCGTTCTCTCTTTTGTCACAGAGGTGCTGTGCTGAGCGCAGGCAAGTGTATTTTCATGGTTCTGCAAGGCTGGTGAAAAGAGCAACTTGCCAGTGTAAAAGCAAGGGCAGACAGCAATGCTTAGCAAATGAGATGCAGGGAGCATTATAGATAAGGATGTGTCACTGGCATGCTGTGAAATCTGATTTCTACATAGTGCAAGCATAGGGAGGGGCCCTCAAGCATTCCCCAGAAAAGGTTTAGAGCATTGACATAAAGGCTTTCAACCCTTGTGAATAAAAACAAAACAACAATTTGCAAATATGTTAGTGAATTTCAGGTCTATCCAAGCAGACTCCATCTCGGAAGAACCTGAAGAGTATCTCGGCACCAGAAGCTGCATCATCAATCGCAACATAACCCACACGTGTTCTGTCTTCCTAGAGGATGATTCATCAACAGGTGGCTAAAACACGGGTCGAGTGAAATTATTACAAAGTGAGCTGCAATCTCACCACTCTCGCTGTGCACGTGCACTAACGCTTTTGTTCATTAGTCACTTGTCACCAGCATGCAGGAAGGGACCTGGGGTATCTCCCACGAGGTGATTCTGCTCCTTTTCCTAAGTCTTTGGTAAAAGAGCTAGTCAAAGAGATCTTGGATGGTTTTTCTAATTATGACACTTCAGAAGAAAGTGGAGCTGCTCGAGTGCATATGGTTAAGTACCAGAGCTAAAAATCTCCTTCAACTTCACTCCTGCCTTTGCAGAGATCAGACATGCTCTGCATGAGCTACCGGAGGAGATCTTCATCAGAAGGGAATTCATCGCAAGTGACAGTTGCTAGGAAATGGTAACAATTTAAAAACTGCAAAAAAGGCAAAGAAATACAAGTCCCATGATAGTATAGTCGGTGAGGACTGTCTGGGGACAGAACCACTGTGGGTTCAAGTCTTAGAATCAATAAATATTCTTTGGAGCAAGATGAAAAAGCTTCAGTAAGAGACAATCCTCCCTGCTGTGAAACACCCACTTGTTCCTATCCCTTGGTATAAATTATTACCATATCCCAGCATGAGTCCTCACTCACAAGGAAGAGTTGCTAGTATTTTCAAAGAAAGCCTAGAAAGGTGTTAGTTTTGTCCGAGAAGAAACAGAATTATTTATTTATAGCTTGAAGATTATTGTTGGCTGAGAAAACCGTTTCTCTTCCAGTCTAGCCCATCAACAAGCTGATGCTGGGTGAAGGCTACAGTTGAATTCAACTTCCTGGAATCCATTTCTCCTTCCTGCATGCACAAGGGCAGTGGAGGTGTAAAGGCAGTGAGTGTGACTCCTGCACAAAGCATGCGACAAGCAGAACTTCAACCCTTGCTAAATTCTCCTTTTACCATTTGTGGAGCTATCTGTTCTCCAATGATGGGCAGGTGACTTGGCAAGAAAAGGGAAAAGTTGAATCCCTGAGTGGGCACAGGCAAACACCCATTCAACCCCAGTCCCAAGCCCAGTAACAGTCAAAGCTTGAAAAGGAAAAATTTGCCACTGCAACAACCAGAGAGATAGAAAATGGCTTGTTTATAGAAATCTAAATGGCTGACCCCCATTGGCCAATTTGGGAAAGTCTCTGAGATAATCGCACCTGTCCAGTAATAAACGAATGAATCAGAAAGGGAGGCTGAATAGAGGTATAAGCAATAATGCTCAGAGGCTGCCTGATACAATGGCCAATCAATAGGAGGGCTGTAGATCAGGGTGCTAGTTAGCTGGAAAATTACCGCACTGCTGCGTGCGTCACGCTGTAGGGATCCTGGACAATCAATGTGGGAGGTATTGATTTAGTTATTATCACTTCATATGCTCCAGACATTGTTAAATATACATTTATTAACAAGACTGGGGTGCATTGGTAAGAGAGGGAGCTTTAGCCACTGCAGTATCTCCCAGCGCTGATCAAAGCTCAGCTATGACAGAATTTGAACTCCATGTTCTCCCTGCCAAGAGTGCTCAGAGCTCAAATCCTGACACACAGCGCAGTGCTGAAGACACAGCTCCTGTCTCACACGAGAGAGAGGAGTTTTGGTCACAAGTGAGTATTTTGCACTTGAGATTTCAGGAAAACCTCTCAGAGCAGCAGCAGCAACAAGGGACGTGGCAGCCAAGGGTCAACCCAAAGTGAGCGATAATTGCATAGTTGTTTCCGAAAAGCCAGAGGAAATGAGGTCAAGGGAAATAGGGAGAACATTAGTAAATAAAGGAAACTGAAACCACCTCCAGGGATGGAATAAAGACAAGAGTCACTTCCCATGTGTCTGGCTCCCGTGGTGGCCAGCACACTTGGGACACATGCCATTCCATTTAGTGAAATTTTACCGTCAACCTGCTGCTTGTATCCTAAAGATAAGCATCGCTTAGGAGCAACTCTTCCTGCAGCAGCAATCTTGGGAACTCCCTCAGGCTTCCCTCTTGTGTGCACACCTCGTGTGTGCTTGCCCGGACACAGCTGGGAGAGCCTTGGGCAGTATTTTTACAGGGTAACGCCAGGGTGGAGTGAGGGTCAGAAAGCCAAGCTCCAAGAAGAGGGTAAGGCTGTGTACAAGTTACCCTGCCAAGTGAGGCAGAGGGAATTACAGGGAAGGAATTGGCTCTCTGCATTGCCTTGACCTCGTGCTGGATGCAGGAGGACTCTCAACAATTTTGCGCCTCAGCGCTCCGATTTGACGTGTTTGGATAACGTCATTTATCAGCCTCCAGAGAGACCTGCTGAGCAAGACTGCTTGCCAAGAGCAATACCTTGAGATGCAGCGCCGATGCCTCTCCAGCAGGTGAAAGCAGACTCCCCAGTACTTGAACTGTCCTCCCTGACTGAGGGTGTACCAAGAGGTCATACTCATGCCAGAGCCAAGACTTGCTGTAGACCTACACCACCACAAACAGGGGAGCCTGAGCAAGAACATTTATACAAGAGCTAAAACAAGAAAGGAGGGCTTCTTGTGGAGGAAGCTGGGTCTTGTACTTCTCTCTGGACTTAGTGGGTAACTCTTCCACAACTTGGCAGGCACAGGTGAGGATGCTGGGTACCAAGGAGCAAGTCTGTGAAACTGGGCACACAGTATGTGGTAATTTCCAGTCTTTGTGCCCAATGCACATTATTCTACTATTCATAGCATTTTCCCCATAACACTAAAAATAAAAACAAACTTTCCTTCTCTAAGAAAATCCTTGCTTTGTTTAGGTAAAAGGCTAGAAGAAGTGCACAAAAATATCACAGAGAAGGAAAAAAGACCTATCTGTAGCTTTGAGCTGTAAGGCAGCAATCACCTCCTGGGAAATCTCCCCTGGGAAACGGCTGCCCCCCTCTTCGCAAAAAAACTTTAACCCAAACACTGGTTATTTGTTAAACATTAGCATGCATGTGATCTTTGTTTCTCCAAATTAAATCGAGCAATTCCTACCCGCTGTCCCAGTGGGCAATCACAAGCAATTCCGTTAATTAAATTATCTCTGATTCTGCAGCTCTGGAATCTCTCAATTGACTAAGTCTGTGCTTTATCATCAACAAAATACTGGACCAAAAAGGAAACAAAAAAATGCTGATGTCAGAGTGATTGGCTTCAGTTAACCCTTCCCAGCTGGATATTAAGCGCTGCTCAAGAAACTGTTGTACTGGAACGAGCCCAAGAGCGAGAGCCTCATACCACAGACACCAGTAACAGCTGTTCACTTGTGTTTCCTTCCCATTGTACAGAAAAACACAAACACCACACCATCACTGCATCCAGCATCCTGCCTATTTGAGAGCCACAGAAAGATACCAAACATTTGCTGCTGAAGAAGCAGAAAAACACCTCAAAAAGTATTTGGCCCTGCAAATACTCTATCCTCCCCTTATCCAGATCTCACTTGATGTATCCTGCTATTGAGGAGTCTCCATAAAACATTCCCCTTTGGTTTATTTCAACTGGATATAAATTTTCCTTTCTTCATAAATGGCCACACTGTACACAGCATTCAATAAATTTTTACAATTCCACTGTTTGTATGTACCTTGTAAAAAACGCTTAGCACTGATTAAATGCACTACCAATAAAATTTCATGGGCTACTTTTGACACTTGATATTCTGACCTTCTTCTCTCTTCCTCATACATTTATTTTTGCTTTCCTATGCCTGTAAATACAGACTGGTAGAGAGAAAAATGTACAGTACCACTGACAAACACATGAGTGATGTATTTACTTTTAAACAAAGCCTCTATCTTCCCCTGTCCAAAGCAAAGAACGTGATCCCAGCAGAACATACACGCCACCTCCCTGCACCAAGGGCAGAGGTCAGGTCACTAGCAGCTTACATATCATAAATATTAGAAACAGACTGGTCAATGCTTTGAAGGCAGAGTCAAGTTAAGTAAGAATCCAGGAGCAGAGAAATTGCCCCTGGCCATATCTAACCATGGCCATAGATGACAATTATCGCAACCACTGCTATACTGCAGGAGAGAGAACCTGCTGCAATCCCCTCTTCGTGGGGCAAAAATCTTAAAGCCTTGATAAAATGATCCCCAAAATGACTCCAACAGCAGCACACAATCATGCAATTGCAAGCCTTCTCTCACAGCCAATTTACAACTTTTTCAGAAACCCTGTTTTATTAGCCTGTACCATGCTGTGCATAGCTCAGTGACACTGGTAGCACTGCAGAGTACGATGATGCTGTCTCAGCTCTCACTCATACACTGTCTTCAACGTAACTCCCTCGCTATCTGAGTTTCAAGCACTAACTATAAACACCATTATCTTTTTGGGGATAAGATTTATTTCTGTTTTCAACCTGATAAATGAATTTCCCTCTCCCTTTCACTTTAGCAAGCATCACCCACAGCAAGTGCTAGAGCTAAGGATATGGGGACTTCATTTTGGCAGACGTGGGTGAACACTACTGAAGTCAGCAGGAGATCCACATAGTCAAAGGCCTTTTACACTTACTGGAGTTGAGAACATAAGATGAAGCTGAAAAATGCCCCCTTTGTTACTAATAAGCAAAACATTTAAACTGATAAGAAAGTTTTTAAACAGAAAACTGACAGGTGGCTTTAAAAGGAAACAGACACAGCTCAGGCATTTTCAGTCTCGTAACTCTCTGAAGAAGCCTGGTGTCAGGCACTGGTGGCAGATTGACTGCGAATCACCCCACCACATGTGGGCTACTGGATTGGCAAAATGTACCGAGATTTTATTTCACTAGATGAGCTGGTTACAGCAGAAGGGCCCAGTTCCCTTGCTGTAAAAAACTGCCCAGCAAAGCTGTTTACAGAAGAGCCATGTCGAATCACAAGTGAAGTTTAGACCCTCAGTTTGCAAGACTGCCAATGCTAAAAGCAAATCTTCTGGCAAGACATCAACATTTTAGGAGCTGGCTTCCCCTTTATTTAGCTAAAAATCTCATTTATTTGGTTTATTTGTTTTTAGACTAACCTTCTTTAAAGAGGCTGACTTATAATCCTGTAAAACATTGTCACATGTATTGAGGAAATTGGCAAGGATGCTAATTTATTGTCCTCTAGGAAAAAAAGACCTCTTTCCTTGATTAATGTGTATTTTTTGTATTGTAAGATATTAAAGAATGTTGCTTCACCTGTAATTATAGAGAATAGTTTACTTTGGCAAAGCGCCCTGGCTTCTGGTTGCCAAGTTATGAATAATGCAATGTTCCCCACTCTAATTTCCGTGTTCTAAGTTGTGAATTTGGAGCGGGGTGCATGCAAGGGCACACACACACAACACCGAGGCGCTCTCAGTCACGAGTGCCTCTATTTTATACTTGCTTGCACAACTTGTTAGTACTGGCATCTGCTTGCCAAATTCAGAGTTTGCTTCTGACTAATTTCATCTTGATGCAAACCAAAAATGTTGTCTCTTTTTCCCCACAGAGGAATTATTTCTCTTACACTTGCATGCACCATCGCAATACCACTGTGGGGAGCTTACCATTGCAAGAAGGCATTGTAAGCCACATTCAGTAGGGACTTGGGTAAAGATTCCTTGAAGAATTTAATGACAGAAGAATTAATTTTGCTTTCGTATCTTTTCTGCCTCCATAACACAGAACCAAACAACGTCTTTACAGAAGCAGGAAGTAAATTCAGGCACTGGCTCTTTCTCTTCCTTTTTTTTGGCTTGTGTTTCGCTGGGACACATGTGCCCAGCCCCAATCAAAACAGAGACAGATGGCACCACTGATCACTCAGAATGGAAGGAGCCTCAGAGTCAGCATGTTTGGATGCATTTGTAGGGCTACGCAGTATCCGCTGGCCACTGGGACTGATTTAAAAAGGCGGTGAGTGAAAGTCTGAGCTTGCGCCAAAATTTTAAATGTGCCATTTGAGCAATTATGGTTCGACATGAAAGCTGGGAGAAAGAATGCATGGGTCATTCTGATTTAGATTTAGAGACTATGTCCCCTGTTCCAAAGAGAAAATAAATGCAATCCCATTGCTTTACTGGAGCAGATTTGGCGATAAAGGAAAAAGCCATGCCACAGAAAAGTGGTTTGCTGCAGCAAGGTTTTGTTGAGGCAGCACAGACTGAGGTAGACAATTATTCTCTAAACAAAGTTCCTAAACAGAAATAATTACTCATCTAATGTGTTAATATCTTGGTTCACTTTTCTCATGTATCCTTCATGCTGGTGACCGTAAGTGTATTTCTAACAGATCTGTGAAGGTGCACCAGGGTCTCTATCTTAGTACAAGCCAGAGCCACAAAAGGCAAATGGCGGAAACTGAAAATGCAGCTCTTCTGAGGCACACAGGTTAGAGGTTCCACCCTACTGAAACTTGCCTCCATCCACAAGTAAACATGTTTGGATTATGACCAAGCTCCATGTATAGCTAGGCAAGTCTATTTTTCTACTGGAAGACTTATGGCAGCTGTAACTTGTCATCTTACTGTGGACTGGAGCTGGTCTGGGATTATTGGTAGCTTTGCTTGGATGATCAGGGCACAAAACTATAAAATATCCATGAAGGTGAAAGAGGAACAGCAGATTCCTAGGGCTGAAAGGCCCTCAGAGGGTTGGACATGCAGCCCAGTCTTGCAGCCTGCCTCTCTGAGCAATTAAATAAATGCCTTCTACTCCCATGGCCCACATCCAAATGACTGAAGTAAACAGGAAATGTCTATGCTACTACAGCAGCACTTGGACTCATCTATAGCCTTTTAAGGGCTTTACCATGGAGGTGATATGCTTTCCAGAACCTCGATTCATGACCGCTGATTGGAGGCACACAAGGGCAGTGTGGTAACACATCCTCCAGACAGCTTCCTACAACTGCTGCTGCTGCCCTAGAACTTTTATACTGCTGCTGTTTCCTTTACGGGGAAAGAAAGGATCAGAATTAGCATCATTTAAGGTAATCGTGCCTTCAAAAAGAAACATGAGGCTATTAAAGGAGGCCACGGCACATTAGTATCACATAACCAATTGTGGTCCCAGAGCTGGAAGAGGAAACCGGCAGCACAGTGGAAGGACAGGTCATGAGCCAGCTATCTGAGGGAAAAGCGGGAATGCTTATGCAACTGAGCGGGAAACAACATCTTTCTGCAGACAAAAACCATCAAAAAGGAAGAAAGAAGAGAATGGAAAAATAGGATGAAGTGACGGTAGTGGTGTGGAGTAAGGTCAGGACAAGCATCAACATTGAAGTGAGGGCAAGAAGTCAACATGGGTATTAAAGTACTTTAATTACATTACTTGCTATTACACTGCTTCTGGAAAGGCTGTGCTGGGTTCAGTGTTACAATCAGTGAAGGAGATACAAAAGCACAATGAATTCTTCTGTCATTCAATTCTTCTGGAAATCTTTACCAAGCTTTACCCAAACGTGGCTTAACACTCCTTCTTGCAGCAGTAAGATCCCCTCAGCAGTATTGCAACTGTGCATGCAAGTGTAGGAGAAATAATCACTGGCTCTACAGCTGTCCCAGACACAGTTTAGTGAAGTGTAACACAAACTGGTGTTTTTTTTAGTACTATTTCATATTTATACTTACTAACTGTAGCCTAAGAAATGCATAAACTATCAAGAGCTGTAATTACAATCATCCTGTTGTCCTACAGCAGCTGGCACAGCACAAATACTTACTGAGGCCTGCCACAACAGTCAGTGAGTGCCAAGGAAAGCAGTAGCCCTGTCACTAGCAGCACACAGCCAGGCTGTGCAGCCAGGGCTGCCCCTCAGCAGATGCAGGACAGCAACAGCAATCTGGCAGCAGAGGGGGCACAACATGATCCCTTTTCTGCTTTTCAAAGGAACATTTCCATGCAAACAAGGAACACAGCCTACGTAAAAATAATTGTTACTTTTCTCTTGAGAGCATCTGGGCACCACACAAACATTTCCTAAAAAAATAGTATCAGTCCCTGCCTCTTAATTCTTGCAGTGTAGCTAAGGGATGTGAATGAACAGTCACATCCTCAAAATATTTTCAGAAGGAACATAGCAAGATCCACAATGCACCATCAGAGACATTGTTGAACACAACAGGCTAATTTTAGGGACGAGTTTGCTCTCTGACAAGCTGCTCACACATCTAAGGGCAGTATTTGTCTGCTAGAAGGCAGCTGTTTGTGTTTTATAAGCTAAAGTTTCTCTTACCCATGGAATAACTCCAATATTTCACAGGGAATCATCATCCATCTAACTGAAGTACCCTCTAACAGACCATCAGCCTCATATCCCCTTTGAAATAGCACAGCTGAGCACTTGCTGGGCCACGATTTATTTTTTACCTTCTAAGACATCTTGGTAACTCTATAGCTCAATAGTGACAGTTGAATTTCACACTGCGATAGCCCCCCATCGATTTTTCATTCCCAGGAAGCAACTCTACAAATTAAAGTTAACAGCATTTCTGAAACTAAGGAAAAAAAAATAAAGGAAAAAAAAAAAGAAGAGAAGGGGCAGGCAAAAAGACATAAATGGCAAGATACCTAAACAGCACCCTCAACACAGGAATGAAATTCTTTCCTGGGGTTTTCACCAGTTATGGGACAGGGATGCTATTGCCTCTGAAACCAGCAGCCCCCTTGGATTTGCAGATGGCTCAGCTCTAAAACATTACAGGATCAACAGACATGAGAATCCTTTCCTACATGAAGATGCCAAAATCTACAGAAAACAGCCCTAAGCCATGAAATTAGACCAAACCTCTGGATAACAGCTGCACTAAACAGAGTCAGCAGGCCTTGCTGAGCTTAGTTAACCATCACCCTGTGAAGAACCACGACACCGAAACAATTACAATTTGCAGAGTGGTTATAATGTTTGAGATCAACATCGGCCCATGCAACTTCTACCCAACAATTAGAAGAGGGAGCAGAATAAAGAAACAAAGCCCAACTCTCCACTGTCACAACTTAGAGGATGAAGTAATGCCAAAGTCTCACTCTGTAAAGAAATGGAGCATCTACCTCTTCACCCTTTCAATACTGAACACCAGTATACAGTACAAACACAGTATTACATACTACTGAATAGGCTTAAAATCTAATAAAGATGAAAATCTGGACACAAGCAGCGCAGCACAGCCCAGCACCTCTTCCTCAGCCTGGCTTTGACAAGCCCACACTTCTGTTCAGCTTCCTGGATCCTCTCTCAAGTTCATGTGGGCTGCTCTAGGACTGGACCCACCAGCAACATCATGCTCTTGTAGAACACAAGGGATTAATTAATTTATGACTCAAGTTAATTTTTTAATTCTGTCTTTGCTATGAGATGTTCTTGTCTCCCAGCAAAGCCTAATAATGGTATGACACTACGGAGAAGGGCTGGGAAGCATTCATCCTGTGGTGTGAATTCACAACAGCTTCTGTTTCCCTCTGACATACCAGCCTAAGTGTGGCTCCTTCCCTTTCAGGCCTCCGCTAATCCTTTGGCTTTGCACACTCTCTGCTCCTGCCTCGACCCGCCTGCCTGGGAGCAGGGTCTTCACAACAGACACTGCTACCTCCCTGACTGCTCTCACATGCTTGACTCTTTGCACAAGGACCCCTACCCAAACTTGTTTGATTTTAACTGATGCTCCTTCCTGTGCTGCTGCACCAGAGCCTCTCCAGAGCCGATGTTTCAGAGAAGTTGGATCGGAAAGAGGTGAGGTGGGGAGGGAAGGGGAGGAAAGAGGAGACAGGAAAAATAAAACAAATACAATTGCTTTTTGTCTCTAAAACCCTCTTTTTAACCCAACGAACGTCTCATCCAATGAAGCATGGTAGGCATAAAGTGTTATATAAAGAAGATAATTATAAAGGGATTTAATGCTTGGCAGGCTTATATCGCAAGGCTCAGAGCAGAGGTAGCATACTCACTTAAACAGCCTTGTGTCCAGGTTTGCTATTATGCAGGCAGCATGGCTGGGGCCAAGCAGAATCAGAAACAAGATTTGTTTTACAAAAAAAGAAAAAAAAAAAAAAAAAGCACAGCCCCCTTGCCACTGAGGATGGCAGTTCCAGTCCCACCTCCTTCCACTTCTGTCCCATCCCTGATTAATGATGTTGTCTGCCTGATTTATGACCCACCCCAACAGATTAGAGTTTCCCTCTTCAACCTCCCCCCCTTTCACCCCTCCCAGAAGGCACAGCCACACTCTGCTGGAAATATTAGAGAATTATTAAATAAACATTCATACGTCATGTCTCTTCCCATACTGAGCTCATCGTAGTCAACGCTCAGCGGCCGGGTCCTGTTTGCTTTGGGGCTGACACCAAACAGCTGGAGTGATTCATGGAGAGGCTGGCTACAATGCTCTGTGCCATATATCATGCTCGCAGCGCTCCCTGCCCCGGCGGAGATAAACTGATCAACCACAACGGGCTGGAATGAATTTATGACAACACAAAATTGAGGAAAACAAATGGGAGGTGACCCAGTGGGCCACTAACCCAGACTCTCTCGCTGGCCTGCAATCTAGTCCGGTGGTAGAAAGCAAAATTGAACATTGGCACTCTGAATTAAGATGCTGGCTTTTAACCCCGGGGAACCTCGGCTTCAAAATGGCACCAGACCCTCACAGGCAGCATCCTGGGAGGGAGCGGGGAGGAAGACTTTCTGTGGGGAAGGTGCTTTTTGCCGCTCTCTATGTGCAACAGCGCTTGCACTGAGAATACAGTGTTGGCAGAGGAGTCGGGGAGGATGTCTGGGCAATTAGGGACCAGCTGCTCTCTCTAAGCATAACCGCATCTCAAGTTGAGGTAAAGTAGCGTCACACTGGCTGAGCTTTGCCTTGGCAGTGGCTGGGGTCTTCGGCAGACAGGCACAGCTCAGACATGATGCTCCCTCACCTCTCCCCGTGGGCCTTCAGCATCCCAAGGGTGTCTCCCAGACACTTCACGTTGACACTAGAAAAGCTCAGTGGCACTGAGACACCCTGTGGTGTTGGGAAGGAGAGCTGGGAGCAGCATCACATGTGCCGCTACCTTGGCTGCCATGTGAAGTTCAACACTGCAAGATGGAATCAACTTATCCAAGCTACTGAAGACCTGGCATGACACAAGGAGTGGAGCAACAAACACAGACTTACCCCAAACCCCATCTAGTTGTTCTACATGCAAGAGACTCTGCCACAAAACCAAAAGTTTAGATTAAATTAATTTGCATAAGATGCATGCCAAAAGGACAACTGCTTGCTGTACTGTATTAATGGATTAAAAAACCATACAAAAACACACTGCTCTCTGCCTGGACTTATTTTGGGAAGAGGGGAGGAAGGAATGTCATTCTTATGAGAGAAGGATCAATACACAGATCGCTGCTAACTCTGTTAGCTACTGCTCTAAACGGAGAGCACAGCTGATCCAGGTGCTAAACCATGTGCTTTTGGACAATTTTTAAAATGCTAATCAGATGCTACACAAGGTTTAACATGCCAATCAATAACGCTCGGTTTTAAAGGCAAAACCCTGAAGTTACAAACAATGGAGTAAAGTGATGCTGCCAAAAACTTCCTGTAAGCACCTCCCAAAACAAGAAAAATGAAACCAATTTAGCTCCAGATTAAGAAACAGGAACTAGAGATGAATCAATTTAGCCTGTTGGGCTGGGTCGCCATATATCATGGCTCAGCAGTGGAGTGGGAAGCAGCAAGACAGTGAGAGACCCTTCCCCCTCCTTTTCTGTAGGCTTCTAGCTCTGATCCCTGTTATCAATTAATTTAACAGAACCCCTCCACACAGACAAGCACACAGCATTCAGACTCCTTAAATGGCAGGACAGAAACTATTTATCACACAGGAATCTCAAAGGAAAGGAGAGCAAAAAAAAAAAATCAGTTAGGAATTCTCCACCTGAATCATCATCTTGTTTTCTGACCCTTGGTAAAATAAAGCACCTTCAATAAAAAGGTTCCCTTGCTACTTTCAAAAATTAACATTATTGGAAAGACTAAACAAGATATTTAAGGAATTTCCGGTAACTTCTGTTGGGTTTTGCTGACTTCTAGCAGAACTGAAGCTTTAGTGGGGCAAGGATATTGCAGAGCAAAGTGTGTGTGCATACACATACACGCTCTCCCCACTTCACAGCAGCATTAGCACAAGAGTTGTTTGGAAAGGATTCTGGGACCCTTCAAAAGGTGCTAGCTAAAGCCTCTTTGATCAGATTATTAAAGCTATGTCAATTTTATCACTTGAGCTCAAGTGTTCTGGAAAATGTCAAATCCTTTCAGCTCCTGCAGTTTAAAGATTTTCAATAGGAGTGGATCTGGGAGGGTGGAGAGCTGCGGGGCTGATGGGCAGGAGGCCCAAAGGGAAGCCAAGCAGCAGCTGAGACAGAAGCTGACAGATTAGGGCAGAAGGGATGAGTTCTTGCCACCAAGACAGCATGCAAGGGTTGGCTCGCTCTAAGGACAAATCTGCTTCTGTACTGACCTGCAAGTTCCCAAACTCAGTGGTCCTTGGCCAAAGTATGCTCACCGAGAAGCATCAAACGGCAGACAGCCAACGTTTGGGACATGCAAACAAAAAGGCTTGTAAAAAGAAAACTGCCGAGACAGCAAAGCAGAGTTAAAGTTTCCCCTGCAGCAGGGAGTTCCCCCAGTTAACCCCTGACTGTGAACATATGTTCTGCCAGGCTGCCTGAACTGTCAGAGATCCAGAAATGTACTGGGGACACAACCTCTCAAGTCAGGACCCAGGGGCAGGAGGAGAACAAATTGCATTGTCAGCTTACTGCTACCAACCAGATTTTTCCCCCTCCCAAATTATCCATGGACTTCACCCCAAAATGTAACATCTAAACCCCACCATTACCTAATTGCTTCCACCTCACTCAAGCTGTTTGGTCTCTCACTTGATCTTGAGGCAATATTTTATATCAGGCAATGACCAATTTAAAACACTGCCCCATCCCAGCTAACACAGTCCAGGGCAGCAGAGAAAAGCCTGTAGTTTTAGGCTTGGATCATCAAATCTGTCTAAGCAGTAAGTCACCCTAGTAGAATGTGGAAGGAGGCTGAGGACACAGGTCGTTACTCAAATGAACAGGGTAGATAAAACCATTTATTTCTGCCCCAGACTAGCAGAAAGGGACAGGAAAGGAGATGCCCAGGAGTCCCCAGCACTACTGCATATTCAAACACTGCAACTTAAACTGTGAATCACTGGAAGGATTGCAGGTAAAAAACTCAGCAACTGAGACATTATTTCTCCTAGAAACCATACAAAGGCACAATATGGATCTTATGAAAAAAGAAGTTCTCTCAGTGAGGTGTCTGTCAAGTTATAGTGCTGCTGAGGGATTCCCTCTTGCAGGAGAGATGGAAGGTGGAACATGCAGACACCATGGACAAAATAGAATAAAGACCACCTGAAAGACTGCCCTCAAAAACCATGATGCAACAACAAGGTAACTTCTCCAGTAAAAGTAGGATCCCATGTTACATTTGCAAGAGGAATCCAAAAGATCAAGAACAGCTTGACAAGCCAATTGCTTTTGTCAGGTTAAAGTGGGTTTTGAATCTTCACCTTTTGTCCAAAGTTCCAGCTCTAGTCCAGGCTGTAATGCAACACACATTTGAACAAACACCTTAACTAGAATATAGTGGAAAGCATGGATAGATTGATTTACATACTTTAGAAATGGCAGTTTGCAGCAGAGAAGGCCTTTGGAAGCTGTGCCCAATTCCTTATCACTGGGTACCTGCCCACACAGATATGTGGTGGAGAACTCCCCACAGGCCCTCTGTGAGCACAGCAGTGGCAAGTGCTTCAAGTCCAGCCTTCATGTTGGAGCACAACTTCCCTTTTCAGTGGTAAAAGCTTCAAATATGCCTACCCTCAGATTACCACTGCTTCTGGGAGCACCAAATGGGACACTATGGTTCTTCAAAACAAGAAAAACGGAACATATCCACTTCACACTCACTTTTCAATGTCACTGTTCTTACAGGTCTTCTGCATGGTCTCCTGTTTACTGCTTTCACCATTACTCGTTGAGGGCATCTCTGCTGAGAGAAGAACAGAAGAATTAGCAACAGAACATTTGATCATTGCAATGAAATAGTCTGAGTGAGTCACGGTTTCAGAGGACCCCAATGAGCCATTTTCATGACAACTCACAGTAAGACAGAGAAGACACCAATGCTACATGTCCCTGTCTGGTGGGCTGGGGGGGGGCTCTCTCTGGAGAGAATGCTTCTATTATTTGGGGCTGAAGAAAATACAAGCCCTACCCCCTCCCCCACTTCATAATGACTGACCCTCACAGATGTTCCAGTTGTTTAAGCTAGGATTTCATTTGGAAGAGTTGATGCAGCTGCCACATGAAAGTGTAATTCCAGAAAGGTGGGTCCAGAGCAAATCCATCCAGCCCAGACCCTGTTCTCAGTTTCTCCCTTTTGCTGAGATGCCTCAGACACAAGCAGGAAAACACATGCCAGGTAACTAGTATGACAGAACTGCTCATCATGGCTGCTCCCAGTACTGGAGAGGGTGTGAGATACCAGTTGGAGATGAACTGTCCTGGGGCCAGCCCCCAAGCTGTAAGTTCAGCACCGTGGCTTCAGGCACTAAAAGGTATGAGGAAAACAGCTCATAGCATGTGTTGTCAGGGCTGTTTCCTCATCACCTCTGAGGCTGTAGCTACTGCAGCTGATCATACCTACAAGTGAGTGCTCTTACATCACAGAAAATAAATGTGAGTGCCTACCCAGAGAAGAAAATGCCTGCGATAGATATCCTATGTTCTCCATTTAACCATCATGCCCTTGGCAAAACTGGTTCTATTCACCCCCCTCCCACTGGCAAGCAGTTATGTCTTGTAGGTACTTTCAAGACTGGGAATCAAACGCCCAAAGCATGACAATAACATAACAGGGAACAAAATCATTGGGACAAGTCTCTTCAGGTCGCTGAGCTTCAGTTCCCTTCCTAAGGGAGCTGGAAAAGCACTGTCCAGCTCTGGAAATGGATTTGGCATCTGCAGCTGGAAAGCGCCAGGTTTTATTATTCTCATATTTCCACTAGGTTGCTGTTTACACTTCCAGTGCTGCTGGCATTAAATAATAAAAAACAGCAGTCAAATGGTTTTAACACTTCCCCCTTCTTAATGCTATGAGCTTTCAAGTAATGCATGCAAAGGTACATATTCACATTAACTTGTCTGCTCTGAAGTCTCAACTATAGGTCACAAAGCAGGACAGATCTAAGAGTTCCTACTCTGAAGGTGCAGGCTTCAGAGATGCAGATGTGTCTTGCCATACAGAGGTCAGCAAGGACAAGATCTACCCAAAAGATGATGATACAAGTCTCTAGCCTTCCCTTTCAAAGAAGGGAAGATAAGAAAGCAGTAGAAAAAAACCCCAAGAAATAGGTGCACCTGTGTGCTTTAAAACCCCAGCTACTGAACACCACCATCACACAAGTCAGGCTCTGCTGGCTCCCTCTGTAATACAGCAGTGTGCCTTTAGTGATGCAACAGCAAGTCAAAACTCCCATCTCTTATCACCATACCAGTTAAGATGGCATTTTTGGGAACTTCCCCAGCTGCCACTGACTACCATTAATTGTGCTGTAAAGTTTCAAAAAGATAGTGTGATTGTATGTGCATATATATCTGATGACACTCTGCAAGAACATTAGTAACTACCTTGTCCAAGTACTGACAAGCAGAAGATATGTAATATCTATCTGCCCTCCTGTAGCTTACAAATTAATAATTTACAACTTCCACACTCACCGTCACTGGCCCATTTAGAAAACTCCGGTGTTATTCGAGTACTGGGTGTGCCACCACTGAAAGAGAAAAGGGCAGAATGCTAATGGTTGAATATGGAAAACTTTGCTGCTCAGAAAAAGATACCTCTTCCACCCACTACTTCTCTCTCATTACTTTTATCCATCAGTCTAGGCTTCAAAATGCAAGTGGATGGCTGGCTGCAGGAGATATTTTTGTGCTATTCCACATTTCCACCAGTGTTCTCCCTACCTGCACTTCTAGCTGTGACCTCTGCAGAATCCCACAGGGGTTGTGATGCTGACTAAAGGTTTGGGATTCAAACAGTAACTGTAACTTAAGGCTCATTTTTGAATATATCGTTTCAAAGATGAACTTCAGTTGTGAACAGAAACCCACTGTGTTGCAATAGCAACACTGAAGTACAGACAACTCTGAAATCTGTCCATTCATTTGCAGGCCAGTAACAGAGACTGTAAGAGAAAGGGATCTTCTGAGCAGCCTGCACACCTGTGATTGTATGATGTTTTAGCAATATGTGCCAAGACAGCTGCACTCCAAAGGTAACACAGGCTCATGCTTCTTGGTATCAGCTCATCACTGCATTTCTCACCATAATTTCAAAGTGCTTTTACCAGCAACATCACCTCTCCTGTTTTAGAGATGGGCAAAGAAGTCCAGGAAACATGCAATGACCTTGCTCAAACAGCAAAACAATGGGTTAGGTGCAAGCCACATGAAGGAACTGGGTCTCCTGGCTTCAGGTCCTCAGTTGTCTCACCAAACACTCAATGTTCACAGCCACCGATAACCTAGTATCTTCTTCTGACAATACCGCAGTCCTGGCTGTGAAGGAGGTTCAAGCACCTTTGAGGCTCTGCCTCTGGACTAGCATGGTTAGCAAAGTATTGAATGGATCAATGGTTTGGATTCCAGTGTGGCAAATGCCACTTTTCTATGGAGTGAAACCTAATTTTCAACTGGTGTTTGCAATAGGCTAAGCAGAAAGAAAACTTAATTTCACTGCTCTATCAATCACTTCAACCCTGACCTCATAGGATCACTCAGTCAAAGAGATAGAGGGCTAATTTAAGTCCTGTTTTATGCAGGGCAGAGGGCCTAAAAAGCAATCCTAGCTCCCTGTTAAGACTCATTTTATTTGCCTGGAATGCTTCTCCAAGTGCCCTGAATGCTGGCGGCCTACATTCTCCAAATATGTATGTGGGCAGAGCACACATCCTACCCCAATCCAGAGCTGAATACAGAAGGATTAATTTGCACATCCCACAACATGTAATGGGATGCACTGAAATCATACCCAGGGTGCCAGACTCCTGGTGTGCTGAACAAGATTTGGATGGCCTCACACTATACTACTAAAAGACCACATTTCATCATGAAGCTTGATGATGTGTAAGGCCTTGGTAAAGCACAGCTTCCTCATTAACAGAACTCATCTTCTGTCCAGCACTGTTCAGGGCAAAGACTTCACTGGCTGGGCAGTGGGATGGCTTAGGGAAGAAGAGTGTGCAGGGAAGCTTTACTGAGGCTGCTTTGCAAGTCTCTTGTTGAGACCTTTGCACTCAAGTGAATGAAGCTGTTCCACAAACTGAGATTCTCCAAAACTAATTAAAGTAATTTAGAAAGGCATTATACTTACTTTAAAACAGCACCTCGGAGTGCCTCCCTTTCTTTGGCTTCACCTGGCTCTTCTCCAGTGCAAGGGATAACGTCTGCTTCTGTGTACCTGAGCACAAGGGGTTAAGGAACACACAGCCTTGCTGCAGATAGTGGAAAGGCTTTGGAGACGGTTGGGACACAAATAATTCCAACTGGGAACACCTCAAAAGAAGAGGGGCTGGTAACAATGAAGGGGCTTGCTTTTAAACTCTGGATTAAAGTTTTGGTTTAGGTGTAAGGAAACAGCAAAGTCTTCTGAGAGTAACATAATGCCACAGCCTCTTGGGCTCAGTTCCTCAGCTCCTGCAAGCCTAACCTGAACAGTTCCATTACTTCTGTTCAAGATACAGAAATATTTTACTAGCTAAGAGTTGGTGTTTCAATCTTAAAGGCTGGTAGAGATTTCAATAAAACCTAATTCCATAGCTATACATTGCTTCTCATTGTAGCTAGGGCAGTGTCTGCCTAATACCCCTGCAGGTACTCCTGCTTGATGGTTGTTACAGCTGCTGCAGGGCAGAAGTAAACCCACAGCTCTCCCAGAGCTGTGTCCAAAGAGCCTGGCTCCCAGATGGAGAAATTCCCCAATGACAGTTAAGAGTAATGATCTCCCAAATGACAGAAATTCCCTTAATGATACTTCAGCCCACAAACTGTTCAATGAAAGGAGAAAAAAAAATAAAAAATCAGTCTCTCAGAGTGGAAGGCGAAAAGGGCTTACTGAACAAAACCCCTGACAATAAAGGGGTGTCTTGTGGAAAATGAACTCAATTTCTACCCCTGGAGCAGGAAAAGCTATCCATATGGAAGAAACCTGGATGGAGACAACAGATTGCTTATGGAACAAAGAAACATTACCTGATCCCCTGCAATGCCTCCTACAGACTTCAACTAGGTCTGAAGTAGTGCTACATCAACAGAAGGGAGTAACTAGGAATCCTTCCTAGTCCAAATAACATGGTAACTGGAGAAGGCTGTGTCATTTCCAGTAGGGCTGGACACAAATTATCCACCACTTCCCAGTGTAGTGCTGTATGAAAGGTAGCTGCAGACAGACCTCTGGGTTCCCCTTCAGTAAGAGCCTTTCAAAAACGATACTGTGGTTTCCCGTATTCAAGTGTGTCATCTCCATCCACATCCAGGTCAGCGTCGCTGTCTGGATTCTCCTTGCCACTGCACATGATAAACCCAGAACCTGAAAGAAAATAAACCATGGATAAGCATTTGAATTGAAGATGAAGCGTAGGAGATCTCCTAAGAATGGTGCTATAGCAACAATCTGCATGATGTCCTTTACTCTTAACAGCCTCATGAAGGGTACCATCTTCCTGCACAAGACTGCACAAGAACACTCAGGGAAATACTCTTACTAGATTTTATGCTCTAAATGCCCCCCAACATTGAAAATGAAACATTCTTGACCTGTAGCTCCACATGAGTTATTTTAGAATTGAAGGCACTGTAAGGGTCTCTCTCAAACGCAGAAAAAACAACAAAGCAAAATAGGCAAGACTAATATTTCACAGAAGTAGTTAACACAAAATCTACACTATTAGCAGGTGAAAGGAGGCCACAAGGACATTCTGCATTAGTCCTTAATTCAGATGCAGAGGACAGGCAGAAGTTAAAATACAATTAGAAATATCTTTTTAAAATGCGTTCAGTCATGGCTTAGATTTTTACAACTTAAAACATTTAAGAACAGCAAACCTACTTCTAGCAGATGGGGAAAAAATAAATCAGAATTCACAGTCATTAACAGTTCCCTACAAGCATTTCTTATATGAGCAAATTCCAATGCAATTCATCAAGAGTTCTGCTCTTCCAGCACAGGTAGGTCAGAGCACATGACCAGTCCCAACTCCAGCAGAAAGCAGGCATTTACAGTTCCACTTGAGACTAACTGTACAACAATTGCCTCTTTCCAAGAGTTTATAAATTTATTTTGGTTCCCAAGCATTTTGTTGACTGTTACTGCAAACTGTAACTAGGTTTCTTGTAATTGAATCTGCCCAAACACCAACAAAGATGAATCTTCCCAAGGTATTTGCTGTCTAAGGTTTATTAATAGAAGGGAAACTATACAAGACATATATGAAATCTTTATGAGAGCTAACATTCAATATGCTTTCTCCCATTGAGACCAGACATTAAGCAAGAGTCTCCTGAACCCCAGGGTGACACAAGGTCCTCATCTGTGTTCAATTCTACAGCAGATCTAAGCTGTTTGGGAACTGAAGCTTTGCAGATAGAAATGTGCTCAGCTGCCATCAGTACTCCTTCACTTAGGCACTTCCTGTACAGAGAGCACAGCTGGACACCTGGCTCAGACAGAGGTACCTGCTGGAGCCTGAAGGAGCTGGTACATCCCGATGGCCGGTGACCCAAGTCTTTGGTAGACCTGGGAGCATGTCCCAGCTGCAAACACTGAAGAGTAAGGGAGATGTCACCTTGACCTTGTACAAATGCCCCCAAAGAGGTAAGTTCCTGCACTGCGAATGTGGTTCTAAACGCAGAATACAGGCTAAAATTATTGTAGAAGCACTGAATATTATATACATGTCTAAAGACTGAGAACATTCCAAAGCATTAAGGCAGCCTTTTTAGTGCTATAGATGTCCGAGTCTGTTCAGTCCGGTGGGCTCTCACCAGCAGTCTTACACAAGCCTAGAAGAGTGAACTGTATTTCTAATAGTCTGCATCTGTGCAGAAAGCAGGGCAAAGCAAAGGTCTCATTTCCAAGGACACCATGCAGACACAGTTCTTTACTGTGGCTCTTTAGGAATGGAAGCTCTCACTGACTCATTAAGCCCCCAATAAAATTTGTTTATATGGATTTGATATTTCTCTTCCCTGAATATCAAGAAGATCCTTAACGAGCAATAACTGTAGCATGACACTGATTTTAAGACTAACCTTTCATAAACTACCTTTTACTTCAAAGTAATTGCCAGCTTTCATTTTCATCAGAGGTAACACAAGTAGAATGAACAATGCAGCATCCACAACTGTGCCAGGCACTGCAGGAGCCATACTTATAGGTCAGCTCCCTGGTGTCACTGGGGCAGCCCTCTTCTGGCAGTCCCCTTGTAGAGTGTTTCATAGTGGCTGCATGCTGCCAGCCAACATGTGTCACAAGCTGCCTCCTCTTGCTACAGTGGCTGATCTAGTAAATCTTGACTCATCCAATTCATCACAATGTTTGGGAGAAGATTTAGAGGAGCAAGAGAGACCTGTCAAATAAGCAGGATAGTCTTTCAAAGCTGCTTTAAAAGTCAAGAGTGGGCGATGGGGTGGTAATTTATAGGTATGGCATTTAACCTGGAGTAACACCATCCCCTGCACCTGGCATTACTTTAGCCCATCACTTCTCAAAGGCCATAAACTTTGGACATGCAGGTCTTCATTTTTCTCGTAGCTGTGGGAAACACAAATCATGTAAAGCTGGAGCTGTGACTTGGCCAGTCCCAGGAGGTGACTTGAACGTTAGCCAGAAAATGAATACTTGGAGCAAGTGCCTTGGTGGGGGGAAGGTCTCCAGAAGAGTGAATGTAAGCGGAACCACTTGCTGTGTCCCTCTCTCTGCAAGGATGCCAAGCACACAGCAAACATCCACCTTTCCATCAATTTTGTTTCCAAGTGACTCAAGCCAACTAGTGGTTTATGGCTAGAGCTTAAAACAAGAACATCTGCTTACTGCAATACAGGTTACAAATATTAAGGCACCTTGACTTCAGAATCCTGGTGTCCTTGTTCTCAAAACCTTTGTACCTAAGAAAATCCCTTTTAAGTCTGAAAGGAAAATACTCCAGAGCTTTTGCTGAATCTTTCTCTATAATAGGAACCACTGCATTGTCAACAGTCTGTGTTCCCTGCACAGGCAGGGGTACAAGGGGAAGGGTTTGGACAGATACACGTGGGGATGATCTGATAGAGCCTTTCAATGAGAAAAGTGGGCACAGCAGAGAAATTTATAGGTTAAGATGATGGACAGGAGAAGGGTAAATTTTCTTTTCTGATCAAACAAGGACTCCCAGACCGATGCCTAAAGGAAGCCACAATAAGGTGATTCAACTCTCAGTTTTTCACTAATTATGTTTTTTTTCTTTTGTGACATGACCAAGCACAGTCCACTGCAATATGGCAAAAAACACTGATTCAAAAACTGTATGCTAAAGAAAGTAACATTCATGAATCCAGAAGGTACTCTGAATATAAGCCATGCTATCAGTTTCAGGACTTCAGAAGCTGCTTTAAAACACAAACAAACAAACATAAAACCCCCCCAAAAGCCACAAAATATGTTTCTGATGTGAATCAAAAGATCCATAAAACCCAGTACTGCCCCTGCACATGAGATCACTGAATGACAGGATGCAAAGCTTGGTGCAGCACCACCTGTGGAATGAATAGTCTGACACCAGCATCCTCATGCCCTTTCATCTGCAGCAGGGATGGATTTTGAGGCCAGTTCCAGTGGGATGGGGTTTGGTGCCACAATTTCAACCTGACCCTCCTTGTCTAACTTCCTGGGGTTGCTTCCATGCACAAAGCCAGTGAAAACACCCACGCAGCTGTTCAAATATTTGACGTCTGAACTGCTTGACATTATTCATTCATCTCAGGCTCATTCAAACCAGATTTCTGGACAAGTGCTGTTATAAATGGATTAAGAGGACCACTAAATGTAAGGAAGGCCCAAAAGGATCACACCTGCTTCTCACTAACTCAGCCCAAATGTAAAGAGGGCTCAGAACTTCCAGCTCCCGCCCGTGATGCATGCTGCCATCCAGGAGCAAGGAAAAGATGAAATGGAGTGCAGAGGGTGTCACAGAGCAGAATAAAATAGCCTTTGCAACAGCATTGTTTTGGACCTATCAGAGAAAAATGAGAGCTTCCAGAAGACCCCCTCAAAGACCCCTTCCAGAAGACCACTACACTCGATTTGCAATTCAATAGCATTGGGAACAGGGAAGGGTTCCTCCAGGTAGGCTCAGCTTCTGAAGGTCATGCAGTAATTCACAGCCATCAGCAACATTGCCTAGAGCAGACCTCTAAAGCCAGTGCTGCTATCCAGAGGTCAACGCTTGGGACAGAACTTTATCCCCACGCGTTAATAAAGTGAAATCTGACAACTGAATGTTAACTTGTGAGTTTGACCTAGGAATTCAAAAGAGACACAATCTGTTATCCACAGAAGCAGCTGTGACTCTCTGGAGTCACCCAAGGTCCGAGGAACATAATTCCACATGTGAATACGAAAACATTGCTTTTAGATGAAAAATGAACAAATCCAATGTAGCCTCTCCTATAATATTCCTGTTCCTTGTTGAAGAAGTTTTTGCTCTTGCTGTGCATTTGGTAGGAGGCAACCACTTGTCATACGCTGCCAGCCCCAATACAATTAGCCTTCTGATGCTAAAGCGGCACAATTCTCTGACAGTTTTAATCCCAGCTGCCTCTTTAAGGTCCAGACGAACAGGAGTGAGCAGGCAGGTCAGATGCAGGGGCCATTAAGCAGAGAAAAAACAAAGTTACAGCTCTGTCTCCAATCCCCCTTGCTCTTGTAGCCAGGTGCTCTGACAAGCAATTCCAGCACGGGTATTGAGTGGCACCTCTATAAACCCTGTGACAGTTCAGGAGACAAACTCACCCATCAATCAGAATGTACCTATCAACATCACTTACCTAACACTGTGTACACAGCTTTCTTTGCTTGGGCTGGGCTCAGAGCACTCTGCCTGAGCACCAATTCAAGGCAGTTTCTGAAAAATTTAGGCACCCTACGAGCAACGGCGGTTTTGAAATACTGACTTTTCAGAGGTCCGAAAAGCAGAAAAAAAATCGTATGCCTCTTCACTGCTGCCAGCTGCAAGCATTGGCAGGCTACAGGAATCAGCTGAGCTTGAAGGAGAAAACACTTCACACTCTTTCCATGCACATCCTAATAATGGCTGGAGATAAATCTAACCAAAAATCCTTTCCTTCCCCTTTTTTTAAGTTGTCATAGCACTCTCCTTTCTCATAAGTCATCTCTTAGCCTAAGCATCCTCTCTGACCTCTGAACTGCTTCTCAAATCCCACTTCCTCTGTGCAATTCCCCTCGATGACCGGTCACCTCAAGATTTCTCAAGTGAATGGTGGGCCAGGCTAAGATCGAGAGTCATTAACATGATATATAAGCAGATCCACAGAACAGATAAAAGGACTTCACATTCAAGTCCCTCCTTTTCTCCATCATGTTCAGCGGCAGATGGTCAAAGTGACAACATATGCTGCTTCAGGTGCTGGCAGCACTGCTGGCTCCTGCACAGGCACAAGCTCACATGGAGCCAGTCTTAGGGATAGAATGGTGAGACAACCAGACCACTGCAGACCCAAAACGAGCCTAATTTCATGAGCACAGGTAGGAAAGCACAGATTTACTGTGCATCACATCTGTTCCTCTGGTTGGGCAGATAAGTCAGTTTTGGGGGCCAGCTGTTCTCTATATATTTAATTATATGCTTATATTTAATTATCACTACAAACAAACCCAAAGAAGAAAATGAAGATGTCAGTATTATTATTTGCACCACCATTATGAATGCAGCTACTAGACGCTACTCATGCAGAACAGAAAACTCATTTGGATAACCAACACTTCTCTGGTTTGGCCTCCAAGGAATGGTGGTGTGGGGGGGTGTCAAATCTATACTAGAAATATTCTGGAAATCCAGAATTTTGTGTAAGTTCTGTAAATGGGTCTAAATTCAAATCCATCTCAGGGGCATATAGCTCTACTGGGGCCTGTTTTGGCCAGGAAGAGGCATTCATTCTGTTTGCAGGTAATTTACACGCATTCAGGAAAGAAAAAAAGCCTCCCATAAATCTCCAGAACTGTAGCCTTTGCTAATTACACTCCTTGCAGTGACCCCCTTCTGTACAACCTCCCTTTCCAGCACGTTCACTCTATTTTCTTACTGAAATGTCACTCGTTGGCTTCTTGGAGAGTAAGAACAATGAAGGCAATAAAAGTAGTTTATGCAGACTCACGGCCAGGCCTCCCATACTTCCTGAGAATGGCTCTAAACTGGGTTTATTTCATCATCTGCTGAAGTATCCCAAACTACTGCTAAGAGGACAAGGTGGCATGGATGCCGTTTTATTGCAAAAGGCATTTGGGAAGAAAGAGAAAGCCACTAAGAAATCTTGAAAACAAGAGGAAGGCAGAGATGAGGCCATGTTGAACAGAGGTCTTTCTACAGATCTGTAATACATCCCTAGCCTTACTTTTGGACTGTGAAATTGTTCCCCCACATTTTCCTAGCACAAGGAGGGATAGAATAGTTCTGGTATCACTCCCAGCCTGTGGCAGACAAAAATTACATTCCAAGGCCAAGAAAAGCTGCTTAAAAGACAAGGGGTTTATTTCCCTGGAGACAGTTCCATTTAAAGCAAAACAGTGATTTACCTGAAAAACTGACACCCAACTGTGTCATTACAGCACACACCTGAAACGGCAGCTGCATCCATCTGATGCTGTCTATTAGCTCTCACAGAGGCACAAATGGGCTGCCACAGACCTGACTTGCTTACTGGTGTGGATGCTTCCAATGACCTTTCCTAAGAGACCACAGAAACAGCTGCCTTTAAAGAAAGGGGCCATATAATTTTACGACCACTAAAATAATTTTGCAGCAGCATGCTGAACAAAGGGCAGGCAAGGGCTGCTGTACAGGGTAAGATCCAGCTGCTGCAAGGCTCAGGGAAGAGGATTCCCCATCCCTTGCAGCACTGAGGAGTATTCCAGAGATGTCTTTTATGCCTCTTGTAACCCATGAGATACAGATCAGGGCTGCAGAGGGAAAAACGCACCCAGACCAAAGGTCTGATCTGGGGCGGCCACTCATGGCTGCCTCCTAGAGCCTCATGCTGGCGTGATGCACAAAGGTGAAACAGCCCCAGGTCTGTCTCAAAGGCTGCTCTTCAAAACCCAGACCTGAAGTACAAAAGCAGCAGCAACAGCCATGGTCTTTGCAGCCACAGCTCGTTTTCCACAGTCAGGAAAAGGTGGATCTGAAAGCTTTTGTTCCCCTGGGGAGCGGGTGGAAACTAACAAAAAAGGAAGAAGGAGAATTAAAGTAATCTTGAATCACTAAGCAGATTCACATCACTGGATCAATAAGCACCACTGACAGGGATCACAGGAATGTCGCAGCTTTGCCAATAATAAAACAGCACAGCAGAGCTTGGAGGATGACTTTTCTAAGGCAGCCGAGCATGAAGCAGCAAGGCTAGTGAACAGCTGAAAGTGACACCCTGGCTTACATCGGGCCGCTGCCAGTGGTGGGGCTTGATGCAGTTTGCTTTAAATAATGATGAGCACAGAGATTGTATTCATAGGGGAAAGGCAACCAAGGACTGGAAAAACCAAGGGCTAAATTTCACAGGCCAAACACATGTGCTCCTCCCCCGAAACTAATTCTTTTCTAGGTTGGAAAGAAGAAAGAAAAATCAGTGCTAATTTAATCAATTGATCAGCCTATTGATTGCAAAACTGGAGCTGCTAGTTAGCCATGTGCTGTAATGCCCTCAACTCTGAAACCACAAAACACACCATTGATTTCTTCACTTTCAGCTCCAAAACAAGAAATAAAACCAGGCTTTCAGTGGAAAAACAACTTCCTCATCCAGGGAGCAGATGCAAGCAAAGAAGAGAGGCTAGGAAACAGGGACAACCGCATCTTGCAAGGTTCAAACTGAAATTAGTTACAGATGCAGTCACAGTGTCTTGTGTAAACTCTATCGATTGGGTGGCTGACAGTCTTGGGAGCCTCCATAGTAGGACAATCAATCCGGCTGCAGTGTCACCTGCCACTTTGCTGAACAGTTGACAATGCAATTATCCAGTGTGGAGGCAGGGAGTTGGCGTGTGTCAAACGCAGTTAGCCACTTTCCGGGCACTACTCGATAATGCGTTTCACTGCCGCGTGTAAGAGACAACACGCGGAGACAGGAGCTGTTTCGAGCCATTGAGACCCGTGCTCCCTTTTTCCTTTAGAAACATCTCGCTGCCCCTGACTTAACAACTGTATTCTAAAATGCTATTAAAATCGCGTCAATCAACTATTGTGTGCTTAAGGCTGAAGCTTGACCTGAGTGTCCAAGAAGTAGGTTGCAGTCTAGCAAAACTGCAGGCACTTGGGAAAAAAATTAAAAAATTATCAGATTACTGTCTTAAAGCCTGGGATTTTCAAAACCACAGCAGACAGACCACTAGAAAACTGGATTACAGAAGAGCTGCTGTCTTAGATCTACTAAAACTGAAGTTTAAAGGGATGCTGTCAACTTTAAACTCAGTCTATTGCAAAAAATTGAGTAGATTCAGGTGCTCTAGCTGCTCCCTTACTCCCTCTGCCAATTTTCATGGTGTTACAACTACATTTTCTATTTTATTTTTAACTAATTTTTCCCGTCATTCCTCTAGGAAGGGGGTGACAGACATCCCTTTTCATCCCCCAAATACAATATGAAATACTGTGAAATGGAGAGAATTCCCCTTCTTCCCACAGAAAATCTTTCCCTGGCTAGAGTGGCTGTTGGCATTACATGAATCAACCAGCAAGGTTTAATTGATTGTGCTCCTTTCAGCTAAAGTATTCTGGCAGTTTGAGCATAAAAATTAGACTCTTACATTTTTGCATGCATTCAAGTTAACAAAAATGTACAATCAACAATGAGAAATTTAAACAGCTATATGCACTAATTTAATTTTTTCCATTTAAAATGACTTTTTACTTTGCCAAGTCCCATTAATTACTTTGTGTTCCACAACATAGAAAATGCTGTCCCTTGAAGCACTGTATGATCTTTAAACACACATGACTTTGAGCATCAATTACATGATGGGTCATGCTGGCTTTCATATGTAAGGTAGGAATTTTTTTCTTTTAAAAATCACATACTATTCTAATCTGTTTTTTCTGCTCACTAGAGTCAACTTCTTATATTAACATATGGGACAGTACCCAAGAGACATTAGCCACAGAATCTTTCAAATTCTATATGTGGACACAAACTATACAGGTACAGCCTCTCCAATTATTGTATCTAACACTATGTCAACAGATCTGCTAGCACTTTTATGTCCAGTATTATCTTACGGACAAGTACTTTCCCTCAAAGGAGAGAGGTGCAAATATTAAGGAGTGGTAGGGCTACTCTGTCAGACCAGTCCAAAGTAGCATCCTTCAGCAATGGAGGGATTACCATCATTTTACACAAGGGCTGTAGTAAAGTGGTCTGGGACACAGTAACCCTCTAAAGGGGAGAATAAGACATTGAATAAGCACTTGAGAAACATTAAATGTATACATCTTGCCCACTTGGAAGCTTACAACAGCTAGAAGTGCCCAGCAGAATAAAAAAAAACAAATACAGGAAGGTTAAAATACCAGGACTGAGAGGCTGGGAAGGATGCTCAGATGTATAGATGCATTCATCTTAGAGAGGGATGCTGACACTGGAAGCGTGGCAGAAAAAGGCACTGAACTGAGCTCTTGCTAAGTGGGAGGAGATTAAGAATTTAATTACTGCAAAGATTCCCTACACTCTTACCACAGACTGCTCCTGCATCCAAGCTGAAGTTTGCTTTAGCCTGCCAGGGTAAAATGAACGAATTCTGGCTCATCTACACAAAAATAAGGAAGATGATTCTAGTTACTAGTCTTCCAAAAGACCTAAATATGCCAGTGACATCTTCCATTTCCCAGAATCTCTTAGGAGAAGTCACACTTTTATTGTTCACCTCAAATGCTTTTGCTGGTGTAACCTAATGGAGTCTAAACCTCCTGGCATGGAAAAAAGGAGTCTCCTTGCCTCCTGAAGCTTTTCTGAATGTCTCATTATATTTTATCAGAAAGTGAGGGCACAGCTGGCTACTAGGTTTGATTCTAGAGCAAGACTTTTCAGGTCTGTTGCCAGCTTTGCTACTGTCTTTATAACATTAGAAAAAATGCTTCTCCATGGTTCAGTTTCTACACAGATTTTAAGAGTTTTGTGGTAGAGTTCTGTGTTCATGAAATTGTACAGAAAAGCGCAACTGAGTCTTCCTTCTCTGTTTAGAGCTTTCTGCCAGCCAGTTACCAGACATAAGAATTCACTGTGTTCATGAACACCTGCTGCTGAGGCAGGAGAACTAAAAAGCATCTACTTAGATTTTGATGCAAGGACCTCACACCTGAGAGCATGCTAATGCTGCATGGGTTTAAAAGGAAAACAAACTGGAAGAGCATATAGCTATTGCCCCAAAGCTCTATCTTGGACAACCGACCCAGAGTGGATGAAGGCTGACCTATACCACTTGCTGCTCAAGATGAAGCATATCTTGATTCTCTGGCAATAGAAAGCTGACAGTGGGACTGCAGCCATTTACTGGAAACTTTTAGACATTTTAATACAGTCCCACTTTCCAGGCAGCTGCCTTAATTGTACCTAGCATGAGATCCAATGCAAATGGGCACACAAGTATAACTGTATTTTGTTACAGCTTATAAGGCTTTACCAAGTCTCTCTATACTAAGTTGTGCTGCTGTTTTCCCTTGGTAAGACATTAACAAACAGACACAAGCCCTTTGCTAGCTTGGAAGGAGGGCAGCATGGAGAAATACAGAGAAATAAAAAGAAACTTCAGAGTTAAGTAATCCCTGTGTGTTTCTCCTTCAAGAGTATCACAATCTATCAGACAGATCCTTGTCATGTTGATCTTTCTTATAAAGTATCCTTCCCTGAAAATGCCCTGCTTGCCACTTTAACATTTTCAAAGTCTTTCTCTCTTCTGTGTTATTTTTGATGCAATTGATCTGCTGAAGGAAAAGAAACCCCAAAGAGCAGTGGTGACTGGCTTGCTACTGCACCTAGAGGAAGGCTTTTTGGTGGGGAGCTGGAAGGGAGAAGAGAAAGATGGGGCAGGTGGAGAGAACTTAGCAAGAATTCCTCAATTCTTTCATATCTAAAGAGGACAGCAATCTCTGTTCTATCAGACCGCATGGTTCGTGCTTTAAATGGTACTTGCTGCCAGCTTGCTTTCCCTGTCTCTCTCCCTTTGAAGCAGACTGGACAGCTTCCTCAAGTTGGCGTTATCACTCCCTCTAACCACTCTTGGCAGGCAATCTAATTCCCCCTGAAAAGGTCACCGCCATTTTAACTGCCTTTCAATCACATTAAGCACGCTGCCGCTCGTGCTCAGAGCGCTGCGCCCGCAGCTCTCCTGACTGAGGTGCGATCGATAAACTGACATCCCGCCCCCCACCCATCTCCCCAGCTGCCCCAGCCACCACTCGCCTCCTTCCCCTCTCTTGGACAAGCTGCCTTCCTGGAACGGACTGCAAGAGACCAAGTGACAAAATCCTTTCCTCAAATCCGAGGTAGCAGAAGGGAGCCACTAACCTGGCATTTACTAATCTTTGTCCCATCTGTTAAGAAACAGAAGGGTGCAAGCATCCCCCCTGCCTTCCCCAGACCTACAGAGGCAGCGACTTCACAGGCCAGTTTGCTTAGGCACCAGTCCAGACACCTTTGAAGCTATGTTACAAAGAACAAGCCTCCCTCAAGCTTCCCTCAATGCAATCATTACCGTTATCTCTCCCCTGTGCTGCTTTTTTTTTCGCAGTTACGAGTTATGTGTTCCACCCATCGATCCCTGTGTAAGACACTGTTTTAAGTCCTCTTGCCTTTTGACTGTGCTAAGCCGTTTAAGAGATGACAGCAGCTTCTATCAGTGTGAAGCTGATGTGATTCTTTTCAGATAAAGCACTTTTTTTCCACTTCCCCCCCTCCTTTCCCTTCTTTCAAGTAAGAGACATACACACAAAAAGAGACACTGAATCTTTCAAGGAAAAAAAAACCCTTTTGAACTTCCCTCAGGAATTCTTTAAAGGGATAACCTTACAGTGTAAACACTGAGGGTAACCTGCATCCATTCTGGAGAGGAACAGAAGAATTGCTACAAATATGCTGAGCGTTAAAAAAACCCAACAAACAATCATCAGAGAGGAAGCCACTTGATGCTTTCACTTGTGAAGGCTTGTTGGCATCCTAAACACAGAAACTCATTAAAGATGGCATGAAATAATCCCCTGTAACAAAGAGTTTTGGAGAGGGATGATTCAGAGACGTGGGGAGAGATAGCTACTGAATGTTCAGGTATTTTAGGAGAAATTTTATTCTTGTGACACTGTAGTGAGACAAGGAAATATTTGATTGCTGTAACAGTTTAGTTCTTCACTTTGAAGCACGAGCTTGATTTAAACAGAGCTTGGTACTTCATGCTGGTATTCTCCTGAACCCACTCCAAACAGCACCAAGAACTCTGCTATAAATCCTACTTTGAACAGGACCTCTGCTGAAATGAAGTGGTTCCAAACCCTATATAGCTGTCAATAATCTTCACTGACACCCTGGACTCTTCCAGTTTTGGTAAACAAATTAAGTGATAGCAAATGATGCTTTAAGCCAGGAGGACAGCTAGAAGTACCAAATATTTCCTGACTGAAAGCCTTCACCAAACTCAACAATTTCAGAGACAACATACTGATCCCTGCACTTGTCAGTTATGCCACATTCCTTACTCGCTGCCGCTACCTGTTCTTTCCACCTGCTGCTTCAGGTATGCCAAGCTGTGGCAGCCAAGGAGGTGTGCTTTGGCTCTGCTGCACTAGACCTGACTGGGAATTTGCAGTTGTAACACCAACACAGAAGCTGGAAATTCTCTCTGTGTTCTAAGACAGCCCCTCAGGTTAGCGGAACAAGTTTTCCCTGCAAGTGCTTTGGAAGCAGGAAAGTGTCACCCTAGGAACCAAACAAGTGAGAGTTTCAGCCTGTGATTACTCCTAAGTATTAGGCCATCTTCAAAAAATCTGAACAGGGCTGTTCATTTCCCTGACCTTTCTGTTTTTAAGAAGAATAACCCCAAGATCTACCAACCTAACTCCACCTGGGAATCTGTCATGATCTTTCAAAAAAATTGGCAAAGAGTTTTCCTCATGTTGAGAGTGGTATCAACTTTGTCCATTAACTAAAAAATGATAAAAAAGATGAAGCCAGGACCTCTGTTAAGTCCTGTTCCCCCTCTGCCCAGCTGTGACATCTCCTCAGAGCAACACACCATTAAAATCAAAATTAATGAGACACATGGCCACCTATTTTTCCCTCTGATTTTATGTATTTCCGCATGTCCTCTCTTTAGACACTGGTGACATCCCTGTAGTCTGGCAAAGGCTGTCTAGCATTATAAAAGACCTTTGATTTCCACATCACTGCAACTTCTCTGCAAAGGGAACAGAGCCAAATGCAAAGCCTCGGGTGATGGGGGTTAATGAGGGCTTTGCCAACTCCAGACAAAGCAGTTTTAAGCATTGGAAAGCATCTAAAAAACGTTGTACTGTGCTTCAGGGCTGTAAATTAAGAATTCTGTCCCTAAAATAAGGCAAGAACCAACACTGGCAGAGATAGAAGAAAGGCTTAAGATTACCTGAGAATGCACATAGCAGGCCTGAGTGATGGAGACCTCTGAATGCCAACAGTCAGAGACAATATGAGAGCCACAAAAGAGAGCATAAAAAAGTGTAACTTGATTAAAAATAAATGCCATTAGCCACCTACGGGAGATCACTCCAGCTTTGCTTTGACTTTTAAAATTTTACAGCAATTTCTTGCACAGAGTAAGTAGGTACCCAGCATATATTGCCTGGTTATCCCAAAATACTAGGTAGAAAGCTGGTGGCAAAAAGGTTCTCTGTTTAGGGAAGAGGACACTTCTCTAGAGAAGCCTAGAGAAGCATGGCAGCTGTTGAATCCAGCTGCTGGCAGAGGTGTGCTCCAGAAGAGGAAGGCCAGGTGCTAGGGACCTGCCAGCAGTTCAGGTGGAGTCACTTCTTCAGCAGTGGCTCTGCCACAAGAAGCTGCACAGGGAGGTTCCTGCACTTGCAAGCTGATCCAGAGACACCTTTTATCCAGCACCACAAAGGGAAGGAGTCTAACCCAAAAGCCTTCCCATCAAGGTAATTATGGAGAGTTTTAGAACTGCACATAGCTGTTCTCTACTTTTCCCCTGGTCTTCCAATCTTTTCCTGGGTTCGTTCCCCTAACCCTTGAAAGTATCATGAAGGTCTCAAAAAGGAAAGAAGAGGCAGACTCCACACTTCCTGATGGAAGCAAGGCCATCTCCAAGTATGAACTACGGAACTATCTAGCAGAGCTTACAGCACTGGCTGATGCTGGAATCTGTCTAACTTCTGGTGGACAAAAGCAGGTAATCTACATAATGCAAAGTAATGTATTTGAAAATTCCTTAAAATAATGAAGAAAATGCAACAAAGAGCAAGTACTTTACATTTTCACAGCCAAACCACATCAATTACACACATTTCGTCCATGGAGCCACACATTTGAAAGAAGGTCTCCCTATGACTGAAGCAATATGGAAGGTTCAGACCACATTTCAGTGAGTTAACTCAAAAACAAGTGGGAACACCAAGCTGAATCCAGCACAATGACCACACCAAAGGAAGTGGAAGATCATGCTCTCCTCAAATGCAGTTGTATGGTGGGGGTGAAGGAAATAACTACTCAGGCACAAAAAGGGGAAGAAATGAGCAGAGTAGCTTTTTCTAATCAGGACTAGCAGTGACAACAATAAAGGCACACAGACATCCCAAACTTCCCCATGATGGACTGTAGTGTCTATACTACATACACATAGTCTAAGACTCCACGTGGCCTCATCAGGCCTCTACCTGGAATAATGTACAGACACAACTCTTCATGGAGTAACAAAAACATTAGGCTACAGATACAGGATGCAACAGCGTGAGCTTCCCTGGGTGTCCTTTAAAACCCAGAGAAGCTGCTCCTTTAACTCTGTGCTCCTGATCACCTGCTCTGCTACAAACCAGATACAATTTCATTTCAGAGGAAGGCAAGAACAGATCAGGGGTGCCTGGTTGTATCTGAGCACATGGCTGGCTTTTAAGTCCAACTCTCTTAGGCAGCAGCTTTTCCCCTTGAGATATTTTAAATTAAAATCCAAGCTGATACAGGAAGAGATCACATCCCATCCTCTTTATTGAACGAAGGTAGCCAGCATTCCTCCTCTCATTAGGCATGTGCTACGTGGATTGCCTGTGAGAGACTCTTCTGACTGCCTGAGGTTCACGCCAACGAACAGTTTAGTAAATCCTCCTCTTTGAGGCCAAAGGGCTGAGTGTAAGAAAGGGGTCAGGTTTCAAGATAAAATTACATTTGCCAATAAAGCTCACGAGAGGTCAAATTTTGCCATAACTCACTCTCCCTTTGGTAACTGATTTCCCCATCACTGGGGAAGAAGCAAAGAAGAAGGCAAAATAAAATGTGTTTGTCTGAGAGCCCTAAAGGCTTGCAGTGTTGAAGGTGCCGAGCAGGTTCCTGGATTCTCATTTATCAACCTTAAAAGGGATGGAGTGATAAATGCAGAACTGGCCCTTTAATATTTTATGCAGGTGCTAAAGCGACTTAGCTGTCACCTCCAATACATCACCAGAGGCTGATACACCAGCTTTCGTCACTCCAGGCTGGGAACTTTTACAATTTCATTTCCCTCTCTTCACATATTTCCATGTATTTCTTACCACGTGTAAGATACAAAAAGCTATTTTCCCCAAATGATCTACCCATTCCTATTCATTCCCTCCTCAGACACATTTCCTGAGGACGAAGTAACGCCACGCTTTTGTTCAAAGTTTGCACAGATTTTGACTCTCATCATTCAAGAAACACAGAAAACTGAAATCACTTTACATTCCGGCAAAGGCTGGTGGTTCTGCCCTTTGTGAAAGGTAAATCCCCACATCCCTCCCTTTAAAGATACGTAACGATCAACTTCCACAGCAGAATATTTACAAGTGCCCCCTCAGCGCACCTCGAAATCCTCCCTCCAAGAGAGTAGTAGCCCGTATCCTCTTCTGTCCGCACCACTCGTACTCTTCAAAGCGGTTTCCATTCTCGTTCTCAATGTCCACAGAGTCATCCTCAGTCATGCATGAACCTTCTCTCTGCACAGGGTAAAGGGGCAGAGTGTTGAGATGTACAAAATAGCACTTTGGGGTTAATAACTCATGGTGGGATGGAGAAGGAAAGCTGGACTGTTCCCAGGACAGCTAAGTATAGAGCAGACAGCAGCATCTACTCCCATCCCCGCTCCCAGTGACTTAAATTTAGAAGTAAATAGGTGCTGGAAGAAGTTGACAAGCTTAAGATCAAAACAAATTGCAAGGGTCATAATTTTTACATGTGTAAACTTAAGCTCTGGTTCCTACACTAATGCTGGTGGTCATTTCAGCATGCATTCCCCTGCCTCGCATGTACAATTCCACCATCATGTAAACCATAGATTCCTTTCACCCCCAGCAGTAATGTTCTCCTATAGCATATTTTGGGGGTACACTGATCAAAAGACACCTCTCTTCACATTATGCACCTCTTGGGGCAACAAGAATGAATTTATCATCTCTACTGAAGGCTTTTTCTGAGAAACAGAAAGCTCTATGACACAACTCTCTCCCTCCCCTAGGGCTTGTTTCTCCTTCTTCCCTGCTGTCTTTGGGATAAACAGCAAGAGAACAGTTCCATTTAAATGCACTTCTTGGAGTAAGATGGTCATGCAACATTTACAAATGCCAGTCTGTTACAAAAGAACCCAACTAATTCTAATGTTTTCAAAGGCATAGATCAGAAAGAACTCTTCTTGCTGTGCTACATAGGAAGCTTGAAGTCGTAGAAACGGTTTCATAAACATCAACAGCTCCACCTTTACAAACTACAAGCTGGAATTCTGTAATAGTGGAAGGGTGCAAGAAGTAGAAAAGTTACTAAAGCAACACAGCAGAAAAATCCAGAAGAATCCACCTTCCAAGACACAGAGAAGTGACTACAGATCTTAGAGAGACAGTTAGCATTGCCTGCAAGCTCAGCAATGTTAGTTTTTGTCCCACATTAGGTCAACTGCAGAAAAGCTCGGAGTAGGGAGAAGGGAATGGCAGCTGGTGATCCTGCTGCGCCTCTACCTTTGCAAGGCATTGTTCCACATGCCTACTCATCTCCTCCTCGGATCCTGACAGAGGTCGGCTGCAGAGGGGACATACCTGCCCTTCGTCTTGCTTCCTCCGTTTCATTTTTCCAATCCGAGCTGCATGGAGAAACCAGGGAAAGAAAAATAAAAAAGGAAGACGTCAAGTTTGTAGATCCACTCTTTATTTGCCCAGCTCCAAATAATAAAACCTTGGCAGAAATGGTAAGATTTCACACCAGGAAATCCTGTTGCAGCTCCCTATTCTGACTACTATAAACATTACAGATACTGTTACTTGGCACTTATCAGATTAAATCTGTAACCTGTGGCTGAGTACTCTCTGATTTCAAAGAGGCAGCTACTTACAATTTAACAACTAGGAGAGGGAATATCTGCTGCACATCCCCTAGTAAGTTATTAAAATGGTTAAATACTTCCCCTTCAAAGGCTGAAATTGCTTTTAAAGTTGACTGATCAAGGCTGTGAATCCCGTTTTGAATTTTGTCTTCTATGTCCGAGGACCTTCTACTAACACATCTATTCCCTATAAAAGAATTTGCTTAGAATGTAGAAGGATGATGTAGCACTTGAAAGCCTTGGACAAGGTATGTCACAGCCACCTCCAGGATTACAGAGCCTCCTGTGCACTCTGAAAAATTCTGTCCCAGAACACCACAAATGAGTCAGAGTACCATCTTAGCAGCAGGAAAGATCTCTGCTGTGAAAAACAGTACCCATACTAGATAGCTGCTGAACCTCTGTTATTCTGCTTCACAAAAACTGAGGGCTACACTAGGCATGCTCTGTGAAACAAACATGTTAGGAATCACTATGATTAGAAAAAGCAGCCAAGGTAGCCTGTTGCTTAATCCAGTATCTGGTTAATTTGAGCCATCATTTAATGTGATCAAAACATCTGGAACCAAATCATTTGCATTAAAAAGAACTTCTGTCTTTTATTATGCTGGCTTTAGGCAGGTATTACCAAATAACTCAATCACTGGCTGCAGGAAGTCACTTTTTAATTAATAAGGAAGGTCAAAATTCTGAATGAGAGACAAGGAAAAGCCCAAGGAAAGCCCATGTGATAATGAGAGATGACAACACCAAAAAGCTGTGTTAGCCAGGAATCATTACTGACATTGTGAGCACTGCAGCATGCTCTGAAAGCCTTCATGCCTGAACACCGTGGGATCAACAGCTCCCTGCAGCCAAGAGTCAGAGAAAGCTGCTGGAATGCCAGGATAAGGAGGACCAGTGCACAGAAGAGTTTCTGTCAACTAGTGTCTAAAGTGTATCAGCTTAAAGCACACAGTTTCAGCTGAACACATCAACAGGCATGAAAGGTCTCTTTCAAGACTTTCTTGTTGGCTTCCCTGGATGCAGGACCCTCTGGGTTAGGACATACTTTCCCACAATCCAGAACTAGGAGTATTTATCATGACCTATACTCTCTGACACTCCAGCACTAAGAAAGCTTCAAATTATTCCCTGAGCATCATTTATTCTCGCTGAGATAGAGATGTGAGAAAACTCCCCGAGAAAAAAAAAATAAAATCAATCTCCACTCCTTGCATCATGAAAAGAATTCTGCAAACGTGACATTCCTAGAATAAGGGATAGCAACTTGAGACCAAAACAAGAATGTTTTCGCTATCTGGCACTTTGAACAGAGACTCAAGTTAACACACAGAGCTTTCATCGTTTGTCTAAAATTTTTTTTGCTAAACCTCCACAACCCTCTCTTGTGTCGGGTATACCACACTGACAACTCCACAACCCTCTCATAGTCAGAGTTAAGCCATGATCTTTCTGGTTTGTATTTGAGTGCACAAGAGACTTCTGAAGTTCTGGTTTAGTGCACACCTACATCCTTCAGCATGGCTCCTTCCTGTAAATTTAGGATGTTCTTTCCTTGCCTCAGTAGCTCTGTAGAGCCAGCACAAAACCGGGAAGAAGTATGGAATCAGACACAATTTGAGCATTCTACAGCAAACACCCATCTGACCAGAGAGAAACACAGGAACAAAGCCTTCTCTATCCTGATCGCAAACACAAATTTCTCTCACCTCATCATGTTTTTAACCAGGGAAACAGAGAAGAAGCAATTTAATTATTCTGGTAGGACTCCCCATAGTCAAACAATTCAGCTAGATCAGTCTGCCTCATGAATTTATTAGTATTTTTAAGGTTTTTTTATTGCCATCTTCCAGTCCATGCAGTGTAACAGTGACAAAAGGAAGACAACTTGTTTTAGGTCTACTACTGATAAATTCCAGGGACCATTTTGCCAGAACAAACACCTAATCTGGTGTTGAAATGCTAGTGTAGAGCTGCAAGCAGAACCTTACTCTGCTCCAGCTCCATGCAAGAGCCCACAGCCACCCCTATCCTGGCTCCTTTAGCTCCTCAGAGAAGCAGCCCTTTAAGCTGTAGTGCCACAAGTGAAAAAGCCACTGGAAGAAAGAGGTGTTGAAAACAAATTCCCCTGCCATTTTCATTCTGTGGTCATTAGCAGTGGCAGCGTTATGCCCACAGAGGCCAAGGGTGCCCCTGGTAGGAACAGAATGGGAACGCCACAGCCCAGAAAGCACATCTGAGTGGTGCTGTCCCTGCCTGACACGACGCACAGCCCGGCCATCACTTCCAATCAGCACAGCAGGGACAGAGAGGCCCCAAAGGCAGGGGGTGATTGTGGCGCTGTCCCGAAGGGGAGCAGCTCAAGAGAACACGCAAGTGAGACCACAGGATTGTTAATTAGTGTTGATAGATGCGATCATTTCTAATTAGCTCACTAATCCCTCTCCCCCATGCCCCTGTCGCAGGAGCATGGGAGAGGGGAAAAAAAAGAAAAAGCCATTCCCTCTCAGAATTCAGAAAGATAACAATGCAGCCGGTGGAGGACTAGATGCACAAAGAGGACAGAACTCAGGGAAGGAGGTTTTTTTGCACAAGGCTGATCCATTCTTACCTCTGACTGAACAAAGACTCCATAGTTATTATTCCAACCTTCTGCCAGGAGGTGAGGAGTTCACTAATTTTTATTAGCATTAATAATTATTATTAGGCCATCAGAGGGCTTCTAGCACCTCTGAGGCCTTACTTTTAACAGATGTACATTACCTTACATGCTGCTCCTGCTGCAAGTGCATATTCTCCTTCAAATTACACAAAACCATTGGGCTAGGCAGTTTAAGTCACCACCAGATGAATGAGAAAGCAGCACATGGAGCTGAGCAAGAACTGGGACCCTCCGCAAGGACCAAGATCTCAGCTATGGTCTCTGACTTAATTTAGGAGTTGTGTTGGCTAAGGGAATTGCTCTTCCCTTCCCTAATATGGGACTATGCAAGCTGAGAGGCTGCTTGCACTAGAGAAGGAGCCAAACTGCACTTGACAAAGCCTCTGCTGCTGGTCTCTGCCCTTCCACAGGTGCGGAGAGAATGAGGCAGTCCACCACTGCTGCCTAGGGGCAGAAGAGTCTGAGGATCTTTTCTTACAATGGGTTCTCATCAGCAAGGCTAAACCACATTAATGGCTAAAGATCATATTACTCTCTAGCCCAGCAAAACTTCCTGTGAGAAAAGCTAATGGATTTTAGTTTTCACTGGTACTCCCTCCCAGAGCAAAAATTCACCTTCAGGACAGGGCACTAATTACCTCAGAAGTGCTCTTACACAGCATCTAGCAGTGGACACTGCACCAACCTCTACTGCAGCATCAAAAGAGATGATTAAGTTACTAGCAATACCTCTTATGATCCCCTCCACCAGTTTGAGTGGTCCCCTGAGTCCTATGCAGACATCATTAGCAGCTCTTGCAATGGCAGGCCAATCAAATTAAGTGGAAACATTTTTGTCTCCTTTCCAGTGAAAATCATACAGCTTTATTCCTCCCCCACCCATCAGCTACCAAAGCACACAACATATACTGGTGGTGGTTCAACAACAAACAGCACTGTGACCTCCGCCACAGAAGCCTGTTCAGACTTGGGTCTTAGGGTCACCATCAAAATGGGAATCAGCTTCTCAGGGAGATACGTGCAAAAGGACCTTTGTAAGGACCCATTTCACAACTCACCTGAGAATGACAATTTTGCAACTAGCCCTAAATTTTAATCAAAGACATTCAAGCACAAGAGCTAGCACCTGCTCTCTGCAAATCTACTAGAGGAGTCCTGAGGAGTGGTTACACTTGTTTTTGTTAGGCCTATCAAAAAAAACTTCTGTGGATCATCAACTTATCCAGAGAATTTGATCCAAGGGAACAAAGGCAGCAATGGCAGAGCACAAAAAGCCATCTCAAGAATAAGAAAAAGCAAGAAAACAGATAGTCAAGAAGGAATCTTTCAGACCTTATGTACAATTTGACATTCATCTGCCCAAGGGAGAACAGTAAGGGCTAGATTTACAGAAGGATCTCAGTGGGGCTTTCAGATTTGCATGGCCAAAGTTCCACAGAGATGATTGTCATCAAACCTCAACCTGACACTATTCTCTGATGCTGGCACTTACTTATCCTGCTGAATCCATGTTCTGATACAATAACCCGTAACTTCTAATTTTGAATGACTACTTAATCTGCTCTGCACTGCTAAATTCCATAAGCATCAATTTACAGGGTGGCTTAAAGTTTCCATTTTGGCAACACTGGAAATAAGGCAAATGAAATAAATGCCTTCTTTATCACATGGGTTCATTGGGAATCAGTACCTCATGCTCTTGGGTTCACAAGGACTCGACCTCTGGAAAGTAAGTTTAGCACAGGTGAGAGGTGCAGGATTAACCCACTGAGGCTGACAGGGAAGTCTGCATACAAACACTCAACCAAGAGCCTAAAAGATAGAAAATTAATCTGCTGCTCCAGAGCTTGAAAATGCATTTGGCTTACTTATAGCTCAATTTTAGTCACAGGTTAGACTTACAGAATTAAAATTCTGGCCAGTCAGGTAAGCATGAACTATTTAACTCCCTGGACCTAACCTTGTCACAGAAGACATTTCCCTCTCTACCTTCTCTTCCCTTAGCTCCTTTTGCACATTCCCAAATGATGACAACAGCATGGAACACATCAGGGTCTGAATAAGACTTGAGCACAAACAGCTTGGGCAGCCAAGATTTGTTTCAAAGACTGTGTAGGAGAAGAGCAAACACTGTGGGCCCCTTTTTATGGGAGGAATTTCCAAAGCGCTTCTAGAACTCAGCTGGTAAAAACTTGACAAGAGATACCAAGATAAACTGGTTACAACAATATTGAAAAGTACATGTAAAACATAATAGAAACAAATGAAATAGTTCTTTGGCAGACAGGCTTCATTTGTTGTATCTTAAGTTTCTACAGTGTGTCAATAACAATATGAAACATAAAACCAGCTATCTTTGGACAAGTCCTACACAACTTCTGTTCATGTGAACCAAATGGGGTAAGGAAACCACCCTCACAGAGTAAGATATAAAGTTGCATGATTGATTAGAAGCTCATTAAAACAAAAGATATAGACAAATAAGCTTTTTTTTTTCTTCTAAAGCACTCCAGTGTTCTCCATCTTGAGTAATACTACTTAAATAATTAGTAACAATGTGGCGAAGCTTACAAATACCAAAAGCTGTTTTAGTGCAAACAAACACAGATGATGAGTTCAGAGGTACAAACATAAAGTCACTAGCAGAGAAAGGAGCCACTCAGCCATCCAGCTGGATACTGACCTAACAGCACAAGACTGGACCAGGCATCACTACAAGTATGTTCTGGGAACATCAATAATCAGTCAAAAAAATTTAAGATCAGGAGAAACCAGTTCTGATCCAGTTTGATATTCTCTGGCACCCAAAGCACATCAGCTAAATTCCTGCATCTAGCTTCCTAACCTCTGGACCTTGTACGGTCAGGGTGTACAAGGCATTGTTAACCCAATGTCCTCATTTGGAATATGGCTGTAAGTTTTGCTCACTCTACCCCAAAAGGTACATACAAAAAGACTAAAAGGTCCAGCGAAACCAATGCAAATTCTGTACAAAACTACAAAGGCCTCCCTTCAGATGAGCCCAGCTTCACAAAAACATCCAAGAACAGTGGCCAAGAGGAGTTCCTAGATCACAGCCTGCCCAGATTGTGCTACACCCTGCTTTGGGTTAGAGCCAAAAGCACAAAGCAACGCTGAGCTAGTTCAGCAGGGCACACCGTCATCAAGAGCTTCCATTCATAGTGAAGGACTCCACAACACCAAGAATTTCACAAGTCTGGCTCAGACTTTTAAAAAATATTTAAAATAAGGTAACCGCACATTGCTGGCCTGAAAAAATGTGAAGGTGGGAGCTTAGCCCCAGCTATCCAAAAATGATAAAGGAACAGTTTGACATCCCTGACTCCAGAGACCTCTGTCACACAAAACAAGTCACCACAGAGCAGCACCTCAGTACATCTGAGCCATCTGAAGTCTCTGTGTCAGGAAAGTGTCTACCTGCCACTGCTGGCAGCTCACTGCACTGCTCTCAGAGTGCAGATGTGAGCACACCTGCCAGCAGTTACCTGTAACTCAACTCTTTATTGTATGACTTAATAGACTTTTGAGAGTTCACAGGTTTTTGGCCCTCTAGGTTGATATTTAAAAACCTCCAAGCTAGCTCTGAATTCAGTTATGTGTAACTTATCAAAGAGCTGGGTGAGTAACTTGTATTTGCTTAAGACTACACTAAACATAGAGGACTTCAAACTCAAGCAAACTGTTTTGCTATAGGCACACTCTAAAGCCTTTTGTCATTTTGTTAAAGTATATCTTCTTCTTCTAAATTAAATCCATCAGCACAACATCACTGGTGTTATCTTTAACTAACACATCTGGAAATTTGAGATTAACGAGCCTCCTGATAGTCTGAACAACCGAATTCTGAACAAATGTTACATAGTAGAGTAGCTACAAACAATACAAAACAAGATGATAGATTACTGTTACTGTTCAAATAGTAAATTTTGACTTCTCTAAACTTTGTGAGAAGTTTCAACTTCCTCACCTCTAGAAAAAAAGTTTCCTTTCAGCTTTTTTATTTTTCAAATTAGAAGAACAGACCCAGGATACCTTTCTCTGAAATTAAGTGGTATCTGATTTGCTTTCCTTTTAAATATCAAGACACTTTCCACTAGAAATACTTGTTTACTCGGTGTTAGGAGCACACAGAACCACAAGAATTAAAGTAATGTACCAGCATCTGTGGACTGGAGAGAAAACAAACCCAGAGAAAACAAACCATGACGTCAGATGACACTCAGACTGCTGGTTTGAAAGTTTACTTCAAGATTCAGCCATGTGAGCAGCGCGAGCTCAGCAGCCGGGCCCCAGACTGAGAACACGGGAGCCAGGGCCTGGTTTATACGGGGCGGTGGGAGTCGCTTTCCCG
>VWZG01009205.1:89907-144390 GCA_013396735.1 Grallaria varia
CCTATAGCTGTTGGTGGGATGTGGCTGCAGCAGGCAAGCCTGTGGTTGGGACAGAGGTGGGTGCCACAAACTGGACACTAGAGGCTCCTGCGCACACAAATCCCATCTGTTCCCCCTCTCTGCAGACTCCCCAGGCTTTGCTTCTTGGGATCGAACCCATGCTTTGGGTCTCTGCTCTGGCACCTGGCAATCTTCTGCTCCTTCTTCAAATGGGAAACAAGACCACCCCTCATTCCCCCAGTACGTTTCCCTGTTCCAAAAGACCATGGGCAGCCAGGCAGTTCAGGTGCTGGCTGGTGAGCTCTGCGCAGTCCTGACCTGCATCCCACATCCCGGCTCTGCCCGCCCGCGGAACTCGCAGCTGGATTTTCATACACGTGCTTAGTGACAAAGCCGAAGCTGCTGATTGTTGGTTTTGCCCTGTTAATGAATTGAGCAGTCCTGCGGGAGGCACGCTCGCTGATGAGCTCTGGGGATGGAGGAAAGCCTTCCCTGGACAAGGATTTTAGGCTTCCAGTCATGCTACACTTGTTAGTCAGTCACGAATATCCTGTCTGTTCAGCTGACCCAGGCAAGGGGGTCTCCCTCCAAGCCTGACGTGTCATCTTTGCAGTACAATGTATCACTTGTAATTTGCTGTCGATTTTTCCACTGGGGGTTCAGGGGTTTATATAAATATAATTGAAGTGGCTTTAATTTTACTCGAAGCCCAGGAAAAGCCTCGTCTGACAGAATACACTCTCAGCACAGGGAGCAATGCAAGCAGCTCAAGTGCTCTGCAAGCCTGTATTCCTGTAGCACTCCTACACATAAACCTCCTTCTTCCCTAAATATTCCCATGGTATATAAGCACAAAGAGTAAAAAAAATGGAGCCACAGGAATTCTGAAAACCTAAACGCCAACAACTCATGTTCTAGCATGTTACTAATATACTGTATAATCACGATTAGATTACAAGTAACACAAGGGACATTCAGAATTCCAGCATGCCTCTACATATGGAAAGCTAAATTTTGCAGTCTTTAAAGTCACCACCATGAGAGTCTTCTGCTCTGCTTCCTGAGCATTTCCCTTGGTAAGCCAGGCAGACTGAATTCTCACTTATATTGTGGCTTTATTAAGGATACACCGAGGCTTTACACACCCCTGGCACCCACCCTGAGGTCCCTTTATGCTTCCAGTGCAGCATAACACAGCCAGCACAAGTATAAATGAAAATCAGGCCCCAGAGGTGTTTTCTCCCTGCCGTGCAGACTTACAACTCCCATTACACATTTGCATTAAGGGCCGCAACCCTTCATAAAATACACTTACAAACTTAAAGCACATTGGAGAGTAGCTGGACTCAGCACATAGAGGGGCTTCTGCTGAGAATATTTGCCCTCCAGAATGACATAATAAAAATGTATAGAAACAGAGGACTGCAAGGGGCCACCAATTTCCAAGAGACTCATGTCTGGCAGAGCGGGAAGGGAGGAGTATTCTCCAACAAAGGGAGCCATGCCAAAAGTCTCTTCCATGCTCTTTCAAAAATAACACGATGTAGCCTTAATAAACAGGCAGGAAAGAGAGCAGGATTATCTAAATCATGCATTTCTGTATCTTCTGCAGGGTTTTGCTTCTCTTACTCTGCACCAGGTCTTACTGTTCACAGGAGGGTAAAGTGGCTGTGATGTGACACCAAGTTATAACTGAAAGCCACATGGGAACATGCAGCAAACAATGGTGCATCTGGTCCACTATTGATAACATAACCAATAATCATTATATTATGGAATAACTGGTAAGAAATGTACAAATCTGCTACTAACAGGACCTATCTTCAGGAACACTGGGCCTGCTTAGTTAAGAGCCCCAAAATTGGTCATCAGCCTCTCTCTGCAGGTCCAAATGCAGACCCGGCACATGCAAAGTGGCTAATGCAGGAAGATGTGACCACCTGCCTGACCATGGGCACAAGGTAAGGCTGCAGAGCACCACAGCATGGTGGGCATTTGTCATGCTGGTACAGCCTTAGCCCACCCAGCCTGTCCACACAGCAGGGAGATGCACACTTGGGCCTGCGCTGATCACCTCCATTAGTTTATCTGCTGCCTTTCAGAGCTTACTTGAAGCCAGTGGCAGAGCACAGGCTTGCAGCCAAACAACTGGGGTGTGAGTCGAGTTGGAGTCAATGTACCAGCCTGCCCCAAAAATACAGACTTACAACCAGTCAAGGCGTACTTGTGCTGCTGCCTTTTGCTTCTTTTCTTGCTCCATCTCCCTCAAGTTTTATTTGTTGCATCACAAGTCAAACCCTGCTGCTCATCTGGACAGAGAGTTTTATAAAACAGGCTGGCATGGATGTAGGTTATCTAAACCATTTCTGTTTTGGATGGGATTCATGAGCCAGTTTGCTGGGCAGTGGCACACCAGTGAAATGGAGAACTTTGGCCTGCTGTAGACTGACATAATTCACTGTTTTACAAAAAAATGTCACTTCTCTGAAGGTTTCTCAGTGGCACAGGGTGGGTATGATAAACATAGCCGTGGAAATTACTGAAATGATGACTATAATGTAATAGAACCCTCAATAAAGATTTTAAACAGTTTTCTACTACTGTGGTTTCGAGCTGGAGCTGGGACAACTCTGTAGACAGAAACACACCTTCACAGCCCTGTGAGGGACCAAGTGCTCATGTCCCCATGCTGCAGGCTGCAGGCAAGCTGCTCAGTGATGCATAGCCAAGAGCAGACTCTCACAGAGAGAGCGGTGGGCACTGGGGCGAGCTGGCTCCCTGCGTAAGGCTGAGACCAGCAACAGCATCCACCCACTTACCTGGTATCTGTCCGAGTGATGGATGTCATCTGAGGAGTGGGGTGATGCTGTCGGAGAATCTCCTTCCCGCTTGATTGAGGCCGACAACAAAATTGACTGCAAGAGAAAGGAGAAATTCATGCTGTGAGCATTGCCAAGCTCTCTGCCTTTCTCTAAGCTGTCCTCAAAGTCACAGCATCTGCCAGGCTGGGGGACTGCACTGGGATGAATACTGGGCTGTCGGGCTGGTTCTGGCCTTCCCAAGGGACTCTGCCCCCATGAAGGGACCAGGGTGCTGGGTCTAGCAAAGTGCAAATGAATCAGGCAACAACAGGACAGTAGCTATTGGCCCAGGTCTGGGGGTTGAGGCAGAATCAGTCCCTGATGGAAATTATACGTGAGGATACCACCAGAAATTCACATAATAAGGCGAGGGTGTGCGGAGGCAGAGCAGTGCTTTCCTGTCCTTGTCCACCCCTTTTAAGTGCCACTAAATCTCTCAATAGCTTTGTAAACTACACTAAAGCTCTCAGCACCTTTGCAACGCAACTACCTCTTTCTTCAGTAATGATGCTATTTATTTTAATAAGTAGCACAGGAAAAAAAACCCAGGCCTTTTAGAAGGTTAAAAAGCTCAGTGATATTTGAGACCTAAGAAATCACTGAAAAACTTCAAGTCAATAGTAGGTAAGTCTAAATTCTACACACAGTGAACTCTAGCAGGAGAATTACTGCGGGAGTTTGACAGCATCTAAAGAAATGTACACTGAGCTGCAAGTGAACTTTATTATTAGAATAGTTTGAGGGGAAAACGCAATTTAAAATTCTAATTTAAATTATAAATTAGCAAACCAGGCTAAATATAGCTCCTCAATACATTGTGAAAAAATGTACACTGGAAATGCAGCTCTCCAGATATTTGTTTCTGAGAATCAGCTGGCAAGATTTGACAATAAATGACTGCTCGGAGATGTGTGTATTTGTGAAGGGAAGTGTAGATATCATCTGAATTGGACAGGTCAAGTGTGGTGACAACATTATTAAAAAGCATAATACCTTGGAGAAAGGGAAGTATTCCAGAAACATTTGCCTCTGGGCTGAAATGAAACATGAAAAAATGTGCATTTTTTGGAAAGATATGAGCAAGTGGAAAAATGACTCAGCATACAAATTGATTCAGTCAGCAGGATGCAATCCCCCAGGCTTGGACAGCTCTCCAGTGAGAAAAGCACAGCAGTGCAGTTGGCATGGACATGGAGGGAAGGCAGACTTGGGATGGATGTGGAGGAAGGGTATTTGGGTATGAGCTGCCAGCCCTGCAAAAGTCATGAGGGCAAGAGTCATGTCCAGTGGGCATCACAGATCTTCTCTATATTGCATGGTTTCTACCAGCTGTGGAGAGGTGTGATGTCATGAAAGGGGTCACAGAGGAATTGCCTGCTGGGGTGCTCTGTTTTCTCCCCAGGCACAATCCCTCCTGCCAGCTGAGGGCTGTTCTGACCACATCTTGGAGCTGGCTCAGCTCAGCCTGACAGGGATGCCAGGTGCTGGGAGGGCCAGTGGGAGCCCGTGGGACTGGGGCTGCCTCAAGAGACCAGCCTCTGCTTCCCAGGGGACAGATGGACAGAGCAGAGGGGCTCTCTGGTTTCATGTGTTGGCTGAACACAACTGCTGATGGATTTTGGTGAACAGCTCACTTATTTCTGTAGGAGCCCACAGCAGAATTTCTGCAGAGTATGGACCCCAAGCTCCTGCTCTTGTTTAGTTTCTTTATTCTCTAAATGGGGGATGAGGACCATTTTTGAAGAAGTGGGATTGCACATGTCCTATAAAATGGAGGGATGGGGCTCAAAGCCTTCAGTTGTGATGCAGAACAACGGTCCTGACTGCAACAGTGTTAATGCCCATCCCCTCTTCTAATAAGCCAAGCACCCTGGAGCTGGGAGGGTTAAATCTGTTTTGTCTTCCCATGTATTCAAGAGAAGGGGAAAAAATACCCATCTCCCCATTCCTTGACGACAGACAGAAAAACCCTCCCCGCCTCCAGCTCCCCCCTCAGCTTCTGGTAGCTCTAATTCAATATTATTATGTGAAAAATGGCTGGGCTAGCTATGGAGACAGTAAATTAAACGTTATGTATTAGTTTTTAGCGTGTGGTCCCAGGAAGAATGCCGGCCCCATTTATTCCACAAACCTCCTGAGCACCATGGCAATGACCTCTGGAAAAACGCAGGGCTAAACTAATCCCAAAGATGTCAATCTCAAGGCCTCTTCTACATACACTTGCAGTTTAGATTAATAAACTGTCTATTTTTAAATTGTGTGCAAGCACTTCAATTCTAAATACCTCGCCGGCATGTTAAACACAGCGTTAGAGATGCCAAGTCACACTTCCCCTTCACTCTTAGGAAACTTGACTTCATTTGTTTTTCTCATTTCCGTGTGCTGTGCCACACTTTGCCTCTCAGGCAGCCACGGGGGCAGGCAGGGATGCAGGCTCAGAGGCTAAGGGATTAGAAAAGGCACTCGCCATCAGGGTGACTTTCAATCTTGCATCAGGCCAGCCTCTCTGCCATCCCAATTGTGGCCTCTTTTATCCCAAATTGTCATGTTGAGGCTGTTTTCCAATGGCTAAGCGTCGAGGATGACTGACCATAGCATGCCAAGCCAATGATTTACTATCCCCTGCACCTACTCTGCTTATTCCCACTGGGATCTAGGCAAGCAGGGAAAAGGCAGCGATGATTCCCACTCCTCTCAACCAGGTTCTGGGAAGATGGCTGCGGAGGAAGAACATAGCTTTACAGAAGTTCTCCCAGTCCTCATGCATGCCCATGCTGCAGGGCAGACCAAAATTCTGCCATCAAACTCCAAACCATGGCACTGGATGCTCTGTGTGCAGACACGCCTGCTGCATGGCTCTGTGGAGATGCTCCCTGCTCTGGGGACCAACTGCTTCGGCATGGTGGGAACAAGCCTTGATGCTGAGACATTCCTTTTCCCGTGGGGAAAGGCCACCAGCCAGGTCATCTCTGCCTGGTTGCCAGTACATCCCAGCTCCCCTTCAGGGTGTGCCTGAGTGAAGATATTGGGGTGAGAGCACCCTCCTCCCTCCTTGGTCTCCCCTCCGCTGGCAAACCACAGCTCCCACCATCAAAGATGGAGCAAGGGCCTTATGTGAGTGGTGGTGCAGACTCATATTTCTCCCTCCTCTTTAAATCATCTCACCATTGGGTAGAGGCACTCTCTGTGGAGGTTATAAACCCTGAGAGGATCAGCCTGAGCATTATACCTGGGGCAAGCTAAATAAAAAAAGGTCACTGGCGCTTTTTAAACATGGACAAAAAAGCAGTAAAATGTGTTTGGAAAAAAAAATCTGGCATTAAATCATGACTTTTTGCCTGCCTTGCCTCATTAAAAGTGGCCTTTTGGAAGGTAAAATTATCATTGTAAGTGATAAGATCTTTAAGAAAATAATTCATGGCTTCTTCACCCTTTAATATGATAGCCGCCACCGGCTAATTTTTTTCTTAATGGCAACGAGGCCATCAATCTTATCTGAGCCCTGTACACTCCCCTTCCTCCTGCCCCTCCTGCCATGCTGGGCAGCCATGGCCATGCTCAGTGATTCCTTCCTATCCCCTGGAGCACAGCTGTGTGGTGCCAAGGAGAAGAGACGGGTCTGAATGTATGTCTTTACCTGCTTGGGGCCACAGATTCTGGCAGGAAGCAGAGACCACATAAGCCTTGCTCATGCTGCAAGGCTCACACCCTGGTCGCTCCCGACACGCTCCATGGACTGTGCAATTCTGCAGAGATGCGCTGCAGTGTCTGCAAATGTTCCAGCAGCTCACGGCAATCAGGGACAACACAGAGTTTACGTATATAAATCCAGGGGCAGGTTTGGTACGAATTGAATGTGCAGCCGGTGTGCCAGCTGCTGTGATCCCAGGCCACTGATCCCCAGACCTGCTCCTCCTTGCTTGGATGGAGGAGCCGTGGGCAGCTCCCAGGCAATGTCAGCAAGGACACACGTGCCAACATGCCACCGGCTGCTGACCCACAGGCACTCCATGCGTGGGCCCGGGGCAGCAGAGGGAAGGGGATGGGTGTCAGGGTGCAGCCGCTAGCCTGGGGAAATGGATGGAAATTGCCAGCACACGCCGCCCCCAGCCCTAAGTGCTGCCTCTCGCCAGCATCCAGGGCAGGTGTCAGCGCTGGGAGAGCCCAGCCGCTGGCTCTGACATTCTGCTGCCTCTCAAGGCCAGTCATTTGAGAGTATTAAAGTGCTGGACTCCGGCTTTCTGATAGCGCTGGAAAAACATAAGGAGTCTATTTTTCTTAAACAATCCATCACAGCTGCTGTCAGCAGAACAAATACCCTAACCCTACTTTTTATGTATCTATATATGGCCTTTTTAAATTTTCTCCTTCTTTTTTTTTTTTTTTTTTGGCACAAAGTGTTCCCTGCTTGATGCATCCAGCTTTAACTCTGCCGTCTAAATAGGTACTTATCACTTAACATGGAGGTGATGGCTTGACATGTTTTCTGTCTCCTGCCCTCCCCTCCACGGTGGGGAAGCCGTCAAAGTGTTGCTAATAGCTGTTATCACTTGGGAACTGTAACCCGAAAGCAATGAGTGATACCAGGCCTTGCTGCGATTTTCTCCCTTAACTCTGCTAGCCATTTTTTATGTTATTACTGGAAGATCCCTCAACACAAAGATGCTGCTATTAGAGCTGAGTTTCCTAGAAGCTTTTGGAGGGTCCACATTTGCTACTGGGAAAGTTAGAGGTAAAATTATCAGATGGCTTTTAGCTGGCAGAGATAAAGGTGGGATGGAGATGGGGATGAAAGGCTTAAATGTGAGAAGGGTGTGAATAGGGAACAGAAATAATTGTACCAGCAGCTTCTGGCCTTTGCTGAAAGATTCCAGTGCTTTGCAAGCAGAATAAGCTTACAGAAATGTGAGCTACTAATTAATTTCTGTGCATGTTACAGTGACACCTGGGATTGTAATGGAGCTCTGGGTCCTCATGGATGAGATGCCAGCTACACAATTCCAGCAGAACTGCTCATCAGAGCTCCAGAGGTGGAGGGGGAAAGGACCAAGGTCTGTCAGGGTCTGCCAGCTTGTCCTGCTCCCCTCCAAGATCACATCCCCCTCCGCTCCTTCTGCTGAATGCAGCAGTTTCCCGCAGTCTAACGGAAGGGTACAGCTGTTTGGCCCAAGGGGCATGAGAAGCTTTGTTTGTTCACGGGGTAATTTGCTTTATGGAACAAAACCTGGCAGGGATTTGTTTTTGGAGTGACTCTGGTATTCATCACCTAAAACTGGCAGGGAGCATACCCAGCCAACACTCATCCTATGTAATTTCCTCTCCTCTGCATATCTATGGGTAGTTCTCATGTCCCTGGCTTGGCCATAGCTTTGCCACAATACCCAGATTAAGCTTTTTAATCTTTCCTTGTAAATCACAGTTACAGAGGGAGGGAACACAGATACAGTGAATGACTCCTCCAACCTCCACAGAGTGTCAGTGACACAAGAGAAGGAGTTAAAACCCTGGGGCCCTGACACCCATTCCCAGTTCCTACCACCAGATGTGACACGGAGAAGTTAAATGATTGTGCTAGAAATTTCATCTTGAGTGAGACAGCTGGGAAGGGCTTAATACAGACATTCTGTCAAGGTTTAAGGCTCCAAATCTTGCTTCCTTCTAAGTGCTTTTTCCTTGGAGGGCTTTAGTGGTCAAATTTCCCACTAGATGCTGTAATACTCTCTCAAACTGCTTGGTGAAACTGTAAAATCACGGGGGTGGGTGGGGGAATCAAAGGGCTCTGGCACTGTGGCTTGGTTCCCAGCTCTGCTGGAGGTCTGGGAGCAGTGTGCTGGCCACCTGCCTATGGGGATCCTCTGTGGAGCTGGGTGCACACCTAAACAAACCAGCCGCAAGCATCTGCTGGGTGCACGAGATGGATTTTGTTCATGGCCACTCATGTCAGTGTTTGTTTTCAGCAAGAGCCAGAGTACAGGTTGGACTGTTAGTGGGAAAGGCAATTTGCAGCCATGTATTAGGAAGCAGCAGTGGAAAATGAATGTTAAACCTGCCACAGGACTTGGGATGCTTCATGGAGCCCAGTCTCTTCCCTTTCAGTAGTCAGTACCAGCACTTCCACAGGGGATGTAAGTTCACCTGTTAGGTGACAGGTAACAGTCTGCAGCTAATACCTTGAAATTTAGGGACCGAGATCTTTCTGGGCAGTGAAGATATCCCACCTAGACGATAGATGGAGGGAGTCACAGGCCACCAAGGGCAGTAGTGAAGATGTTCTCTTAGGTAGCTAGGAGGACCTGGGGATGCTGTCTCTCAGGATTATCACAGCTGCTCGAGGAAGAGTGGGAACAGCTGGACTGACACCTCACTAGAATGGGTTCAACCCAATGTGTGCTTTTCTTCTGCACAACACTTTGCAAGAGGCACCCAAAGCAAGGGGAGAGTGTGAAGTCCAGGAATGATACCCAAGGGAACTGCATGCTGCTGACAACTACATACAGAGTCGTGGGCAACCAGTCCAAACAGAGCCTGTGGTGTTGTCCATATGCCTCTGTGACATATCCCTGCCACCTGCCCTCAGCCATTCTGGAGAGTGCTGCAGGAAAGCTCTGGGCTCACAGAGGTCTGGGGCATGACTGACTTGGACAAACCTTCAGAAAGAGTCCTCCTGAGTGACAATCTGCTTGTCCAAGTGTCTTGTCCACACTGGCATATCACCATTGATTGGGTTTGCTCTCTAATAGCAAATGAGGATCCTGAGTGCTGCAGAACTGTGGTGCTCAGCACTGCCCTCTGAGCTGCCTTTGCAGAGATGGAGCCCAGGCACCACACTGATGTGCTGGACTGAGCCCCCAGCTCGCAGCCCTCACTTGACCGTCACTGCCTCAGTCAGCTCTGATAATAGAAGAATCTGATACAATAATCCTGCATTCATCACATCCCATGTTGAGTGATTGGATTTTCTTTGACATATTGCCATGAAAATTGACCCGGCGCAGTGAGTGACAGCTCTTCAGGGGCAGGGGAGCAGTGAGTGAGGAACATGCATTTTACATCTGGGCTTTTATCGACAGGGGAGGCGTTTGGTGGGGCAACTGCAGGGAAGGGATGGGAGCTGAGCTAGGAGACAGAGCATGGGGAAGTTAAATCCCCTGCCCCAGCTGCACTCCAGGAAAATCCTTAGGCCAGCACAGAAGTGGTGATGGCAGTGATGCCATAAGCAAAGGTCCTAAATGAGCCCTGAAGTGGACTCAAAGCCAGTGGCGATCACAAAAGTAACTGCCAGCCTGCACCCCATCCCAGTTCTTGTGTTCCTGAGTGAAACCAGCTTGCCCCTGTCCATTTTGTTAGGGAACGCTCCTGAGGGATGGGGAGGTGCAACCCTTTCTCCCATTCCTGAGCTGCTGGAGCTGCTGCCCCTTTTGTTGGAATCAAGAGAAGGGCTGGCCAGGAAACTTTGTAGTGGTCCCCGTGGTCCTCCTGATCCCTTCCACCAGTGTCCAGGGTGGGAAGTGGGACATCGTACAGGTCCCAGCTCTTCCCAGGTGGTGCCTGCCAGACCTCCAATGACACCTGCGTACCTGGACATGGGATGCAAGTCCACCCTGAGGGTCTGTCCCCCATCCCTCTGCCTGGGACCCCTGTTAAGGGTATCCCAGAGGCCTGGCTTTTTCCCCAGCAGGACTTACTCAGAGGGACTTCACATCCGGATGGGCTATTTGCATCCTGTTGTAACTATAACGTGGGCACAAAGGGAAAGAGCAGCCTTCATCTCCCCACCACCCTCCTCCTCAGTCCCACCTGGTTACAAAGGAACCTTTAATAGCACACTCAGGTGAAGGTGACAGCACTGTGCCTTCCCATGCCACACAGGACTTGTCTCCCAGCAAAAGCCACCTAGAAATAATGAATCCTCCTGGGCTGAGAGGCTTTCAAGGTCTCTGAGAAGGGAATGAAAGATTTCCTGATTTCATCCTTTCCCTCCCTGCTCTCGTGGCTTCTTGAAGTTAATGTTCTTAGCCCCAGACGTGACGGGCAAAGGGAAAAGATGCATGCAGTGACAGGGGACGATTGATCTCTTTTACATAGAATGACGCTCCAGTCCCAGTTTAATCCCCCTGCTCAAGGCAAATGGGATTCTTTGTCAATGGAAACTTCAAAAGCCCGGCCCTGCTGCAAGATGGACCTTCTTTTTTATCTGGTCTCTGTCAGTCACTCACTGTGTTTGCCTCCAAACAGCTAATCTGTCTTCCTAGCAGGCGATATGTTTGGGACTGTTGAGTTATCTACACTGAGACCTGACGAAGAGGGAAAGGGAAGACTGCAGAGTCCAGCTGTTTTCATTTTGCTGGTGCCCTTTCCAGCTCCTTCAAGACATGCCAAGGCAGCCTCACACTCTGTGGATTACCAGCAGTGGGTGGGTTTGGGGTTTGCTTTCTGCTCTCCTTGTTGTTCATGGGAGAGATAGTCAGGTCTCCACTCTCCTCCTAGTCTACCTGGGACGGGGCATAGAAGACAAGTATAATCACACGGGAGACAAAGGTGTGGAGCACTATGGAGTACCACTGCAATTCCTGTTTTCCCTTGGATAGTTTGGGAAATTGTTGGGGTTGTTTGGGAGCCATCGCTACCTGCCAGGAACTCAGGTCAGCACAGTGACTACCCCCTTGGTGGGGCAGAAAAGGTGTTGATGTGCTTGCCGAGACACGCAGTCCCAAGGGGAAAACCTAGAGCAGTCTGTGTTTCTGACATTACATGCCAAACAATTACCATAAACCTCCAGAAAAAAACAAGGCGGAACAAGACCTGAAGTTTCTAGTAAAACAAGCATGAAGACGCTTCCCATGAGAGACGCCCTGTATATATCTGTAAGCCAGGAGTCTCTCTCACTTGGACTGTGTCACCAGAAGCATAGGAGAACCTGGACCACATGCTTTTGCCTGCCTCAGGGAGCACTGCATGGTTTTCAGAGGCTGTGTAATGCCCAGGTGCCCTGCAGTACTCCCTGCTGTCCACTCTCCTGCCCAAGCTCTGGTCCTTCCCACTGCTGTGTCACATGAAGTCCAGTTAAAGTAATACCAATCAGTAAATGATGCCCTTTGCAGTGATGCCATGATGCTCCATGCACTTTGTATTTCTGCATTCTGAGCTAAGGGGTTGGGACATGAGTCCTGGAGAAGGGGATCAGACAGCATCTTTTAGTGATCTGAGCTCCTCCTTGGGTCTGCTTTGCTCCTCTGAGGCAGGCCCACTCCCCTCTTCCAAAGCTGGCATATGGCTCTGGCTCCATGAACTCCCATACGTGATTTCCCAGGCTGAGCTCAGCCTGCATGTGATCAGCTTTCATTACCCGTCATTAGACACAATCTGGAGTCCCAGAGCCCACCAGGTCCTTCAGCTCCACCACCCCTTGGCTGCACAAGGAATGCAGAGCCCTGTGTAGAGACTTGGCTGCTCCAGCCCAGTGGCTGAATTCAGACAGCAGCTTTTCCCAGTGCTGGCCCCAAAGCACGGCCACCTTCCAGGGAGACACCGAGTAGCAGAACAGGGAGCAGGCTGGAAAGGTGCGTGGGTATAAAGAGCATCCCTTGGGGCACAAGGGGAAATATGCTGAGTTGTGATCACTTACCTTGGGGGTGCCTGCTGCCATGGCATCCTTCAGGATGGAGCTCTTGCTGCCAAGAGAGAAGAGAGTGGGGTCAGAATCACAAAACTGATGGGCAAAGAGGGGAGTGCTTTGAGGGATCTCATGAGGTCAAATAGCAAAGCACATGGTTCCTCTTCACTGAACCAACAAGAGCCTGCTCACCCTGACTGGAGGGGCATGGGAAGGAGGGCAGTGCCCACTACTTCATCAGTTGGAATAAAATGGTCCTGTGAGTGAAACTCCCCAAACCCAGCCACATGAGTCAAATACCAACCCTCTCCCTCCCTGGAGCTTGCACAGCTCCTCTCCCACCCTTGGGGAAAAGCAGGGAGCAAGTCTGCAGAGGCATAGGGAAGAAAGCCAGAGAGCAGGGAGTAGAGGTGGCAAGTCCTGTGTAGGGTCAAACACAATGGGAAAAAGGAAGGAAGGAAAGAGAAGGAGATTAAATCGCGATAAGAGCAAGGGAAAGAAGATCCCCTTAGCTCCAGCTGCACTGAGGAGGCAGCAGCTCTGCTGGAGGCTGGAGTGATTTGTTAGTTCAGCTTGTTCGCCATTTAGCAGGGAAGGAGGTCCCCGCCACAGTGCTCCTCCTCGCCTGCCCTCACCAGCGGGAGATGCTATAGATTTAATAACACCTTCCCCCCTCCAGACAGGTTAAACTTGAAACAATTACATATCAAAGCCGACATGGCGGGGAGGCCTGCACTGTAATTTTTTGGTTATTAAAGTAATCTCTCTCATGTAAATTCTTCTGCTAACATGCTGCAAACAGCATTAGGAAATAAATTATTTCCCCATGATTCGATTTGTCAATGCAAAGCACCTGCAGCAGGCAAAAGGCTCTTGAAATATGTTGCCAAGCCCAGTGCCTGTGCTTGTACGCACACGCCAGTGGGGTGGCTGGCTCCCAGCTCCCCATAGCCCCAGGGAGATGATGGATGGGTGGGTGGGTGGAGGGGGAGGTTAGCAGGGGAAGGCGGAGGTTGGGGAAGGGGGGGGAATGGAATTGTGTTTAATAACAAAATTTGTATGCAAGCCTGCATCCCAGGCTAAGGATGAGTGATCGGCAGCCAGAAAGTATTAAAAAGCCTTGCTAAACAGATGCTGACAATAGAACAAGACATATCAAATCAGATCTACTTCGGAAGCATTAATATACACACGCACACAACCTCGCCCGTGCGCGCGCACCCGGCTCTGCACACCCGCGCTCCTTTCTTCTCAATCACAGCAATATGGGAGACATCAATAAATTTTTATGAGACTTTTAGAAGATCAACACAGTACTAGATGTGACAAAAAAGCAATGTGCCTGTCATGTTCGCTTTGTCGGGGACACTTTAGCCCCAGATGCCGAGCTGCAGTGCCAGCAGGGAGAAATTGAATTTGGCTGGCTTTAATCTGCCTTGATTTGGCAGATGGCTGGGTGTTATGAAATGAGCAGGGATGGAGGAAGGTGTTTTCTCCCGGGGCTATAGTCCCCCTCCTCTCCCATTGCCACCGCCTTTCGCCCCTCACCCTGAATCGGTGGAAACACACAGTTATCCATTGCCATTAGGTCACCCCACATGCCACAGCTCCACTCCCAGCTGCAGTTCCTGGAGATCACCAATGGATGGGCTGGATTATCATCTCCCACACAGCCTCACTTCCTTGAAGGGATGTGCTGCTGGATGCTCACTGAGGGCTACAGGACGCCCCCAAGGGCCTGTCCCCCAGCTCTGCCCACCTGCTCTCAGGAGGTGGCACAGAGCAGAATTAAGTCTCTGCTGCTCAATGAGATGCAGCCCTTGCACCACCTCCAACTTGTGCAAGAACAAGCATGATGGGAAAGATTTCCATCCCTTCTACATCTCCAGCATTACCTTGAATTTCTCAATCACAGAAAATGTGAAACAACTTTTTTTTTTCCTTTTATAATCCAAATGCCATGTTAAAAAAACCAAACTCATTTCCTCTTTTTTCTTGTTAAAGGTGTTTAAAATTATTTCTTTTCAAGGGGAAGGGGAAGGGGAAGAATATAATTAATTTCTCCTAGAAATGGTATTACCACTAGAAAACTGCAGTTTTTAGAGAGAGAGTCTCTCTGGTCAGCCAAAACACCACGCCTCTGCTTGGGACTGATAAGGAAGGGGACCAGTTCAGATAACTTGGCAGACTTTACTTTATTCTTCATCTGGAGGATTATTAATACTCACCCCCCCTTCTTGCAATGTAGCCCTACTCTATTGCTAATAAGAGTTTGCCATTTGTTTTTACTTATTTCCAGAGATGGGTCAGGAACGGGCACAAGCCCTGGTCATCCAAGTACCTAGACCCTGTAAGTTAATGGTGCTTTTCTCCATGCCACTGAATAGCCCCCGAATTACAAGGGCTGCAGCCCCCCATGCCTCTCAAGGATGCTGGCAGCAGGCTGAGGATCGAAAGGCCATCAGCAAAGAGAAACCTTCCCCTCCATAAACACTGCAGACAAATTAAAAATGGTAAAAGGGAAATCAAGACCTTTAAAGTTCAAACACTTTTCGGTGCCTTTTAAAGTTTTTTTGCTCTAGGCCCTTGCAGACAGCACAATCTTTGGAGACCTTGGGATTCTCTTTAATCACCCAGCCAGGCTGCAGTGGTCTGAAATGATTACACATTTACATAGTAATAACCCCAACACTCCTCACATTATTTCATGGCTAGCATATTTCCACTCGGCGAGTGATCCATGTGTTTTAAATTATAACCTGTACATAGGAAATTAGTTACTAAGTACGATATTCACAGGCTCGTCTGACACTTCTAATTAAGGTGATTTACACAGAATTATCTTATGAAATAAAAAAATGGTGTTTTGCTAGCTAATAAAATATAATTACTACCCGCTTTTCTAAGTTACAGTTAGTTTTAATCTATTTGGGGAATTGTTTATCTAGTTCATTACAGCAAAACAACTTCTTTCCCTTTTAGGCAACCCCCCCCAAAGTACCAAAGAAGAGCAAGAAATGCCCTGTGAAGACCCAGTGATTTTGGCAACCTCCTTCTCTCTCTCCTGAAGACTCTGCATTTCCAAGTGATGCAAGGCTGCTTCCTCGAGGCCTCCCTTTCTTGGGCCTGAAACACCAGTTCTGGCTGTGCATTCATGCATCCCCATGTGCTTGGATGCCTCTACGAGAACAAAATAAGGTCCCTACTCTGGTGCTGCCGAAGGGCTCTGCCCAGTGCTCCAGCTGCATCACCCATTAATGGGAGCAGCACAGCCAGATCCCCACATGCCCCAGGGTGCTCACTGGGGACCCATCACTCCTCTATATTAAGGCCCCTCAGCTTTAAGAGGAGCATTTACTCTCAACAAGGCTCTTCACAATGAAAGCAAGACTCAGGCCTTTAATGCTAAGCATAGATGTGGTTTAGGAGCATCCACAGGTGCAACTGGAAATCCCCTGGCACATCCCTAATTGAGCCCCAAGAGGCTGTTCAGACCCAGTGCTTCAATAGTGACATCCCAAAGGGCAGCTCAGCAAGCCAAATACGCACCCTCCTTACCCACAGTCTTGGGGTTTCCTCTACCCCTGCCATAGTTACAGCACACAGTGGCCTTCAAGTCTATTAATTTTGTTATGGTCCTGCCTTTTGGGGTGTGCTTGCCATAGGGAAATAAAAAAGGCAATTTTCAAGGAGTGGTCCCTTATCACCCCCTTGCATAGAAGCTGCTGCTTCTTCCCACAAGGAAAACCCAGAGCATGAGCTAAAACTTTAGTGATCTGTGTTTTACCATGGGCAAGGTGGCAGTTGTCCTTTTGCTTCAAGCTTTTGCTCTTGCAAGCTGTTGTAGGAATCTCAGCTTTCCTCCAAAAGAAAAGAGAAGTTTTCTGGGTGCCCTGGTCAGGTGATAAGCAAAAGGCCAGTTCCCCATGGGAGGTGGCTCGTCAGCTGCCAGCAGAGAACCATGACCTAGGATGTGCTTTTGGTGTCCTTAGCCCATCACACACAGGCAGGGCTCTCAGTGATCCCCCAGTCCAGGCAGAAGCTCAGTGCCAGGCAGCTGCCCCAGGGAAGCAGGATCAGGAGCCTTCCTCCCCTGTGCCCACCCCACCACACAGACTGTCCCAGCACTGGGGCATCACTGCGGCGTCCTGGAGCAAGGGTAAGGAAGCTCTGTTGCAATTGTAGCTTCAGCTTGAGTGAGAAGACTGAGAGAGGAAGAAACATTCTCAGAGAAGAAATCCAAGCACAGAGCAGTGACGGGACTTGCCTGAAGTCTCAGTGGAGCAACAATAAAGCCTAAAACAGCTCCAGTGATGTGCTCCAGCCCACGTGGGCTCCTCAAGCATCTTCAAACGAGATTTCTGCAGAGCCTCCTCTTAAAGCAAGGCAAGGTTTATGATGAGCATCTCTCAAGGAAGGGCTGAGCTCTGTACCTCACATGTCAGCATTCCCCACACATAATAACAACTGCAAGAGAAGAAGTTCTTCCCTGAGCTTGGGCAGCTACAGCTGTTTGTGCTCATCCCTGAAGGACACAGCAGTTAAGAGGGCTGCTGATGTGCAGCTGGAGTCTTCCAGCTCTGCAACCCTTCCACAGAATCAGTCTCAGCAGCCTCTTGTTTGACTGGCACGAGCCACATGCGGTTCCCACATGAGATCCTGCAAACCCAAAAGATTTCTACAGGCTGCAGCTAATAGACATATTTCTTAAAAAACCCCGTAAAATAAAAATCCAGTGGAAACAGTTTGTTTTTAGCTGCAGGACTTGTGGCTTGAACAAGTAGCCTTGGGATGGCAGACCCAGCAGCAGAGCAAGCCTTCAGCAAAGCTGTGTGGATGGCAAGGGCAGCTTTAGGGAAGCAGTTGTTGGGTACACAGGGAATTGGATTTTTGTGAACATCAGGTTAAATAAGTGGAAGTCTCACCTGAAGCCTAAATAAGGAAATAGGAGTTTGATTTTTTTTTTTTAAGCTACACCTAGCTGCAGGTGACAGCTCCCAGCATGGCCAGGTGAGGTCTATGCTGTCACAGGAAACATGCTGGATTTCTAACCTATTGTGGCTCCTCCAGCTGCACCTGCATCCCACGTTGGGGAAAAGGGCAAAGTGATGGTAAAAAATTACCAGAGAGGCTGTAGTCAGTCCTAGAAACACTTTGCACCCACAGCTCTAGACATTCTTCCCAAATGCTTCCCCAGTCAGTATTTGTGAGACCTCAGTGTCCAACATGGTCAGCTGTGACAAATCTGACCCCATGGAGCAGTCACCCACCTCCCCCAAAAAGATGGAGCTGAAGCAGAAATGCAGCAGAATCCTAAAACACTGTGGCATGACCTAACTATGCTGAAATACCCTATTCACCCTGTCCTGTTCACACCCCTGACTCTTTCTGCCCTGCTGGGTTTTCCTTTATCAACCTCTGGTACCCCCTGTCCCTGCTCAGAGTGGGTAATGGGTTTCTGGGTCAAGATGTGAGGGTCGAAGTGTGCAGGGCCAAACAGGAGACTGGAGTGGGGGTGTTGTTTTATTTCTCCCCCACTGTATGAAAAGGAGGTGGCTGGAAAAATAAAAATCAAAATAAGAAGGAAAGGTCATGCATTAGATTGATCTAGGGGGCTCACTGCTACCATGGCTATAATGACTGTTTAATCGTTCCCAGCTTATGTGGCACTTCAGCAGAGGCTCTGCAGAAGACATGCATTGCTTCAGGGCAAATAACTGACCAGAGATTTATTTCTCACCCTTGGGTTTCCATGCATCCCTTCGCAGGACTCCCACTGTCCTCAGAGTCAGCAGCAGAGGATGGCTTTGCCCTCCAAAATCCCAAAACCCTGAATACAAACCCATACCCTGGAGTCAGGGAATGGGCTGTGGGTACCACAGGTCCAAAGGCAATTCAAGGAGAGTTCATAGCACTTTTAGGGCACTGCATGAGTGAGGGAAAACAGGACCCACACATTTTCTCACTCACTGTGCTACCTTGGAAGCTCTGACCCATAACAAGTGTTTCTCACCCACAGATTATGGACAGCAACCTCTGCCTTCCCTGGGCCTGCCACAGGAGGAGAGAAACAGGGCATCTTTAAGCAGGCCAGGCAGTTGCCTGGCTTGTGCTCTCTCTGCTGGAGAAGCCATGGAGGAAGGGTCCAGGCTGCTGTCATTGCCACCCTCTGAGTCCAGGGGAGGAAGCTGGAGGGTCTTTCTTCCTTTTCTGACCATGATTAATCTGCCACATTGAGGGGCAGGGACACAAATCAGAGAAGGGATGAAAGAGGATAAATCCATGGTATCAGCAGCACCACATTGACTAGATAATAAACAGACTCCTCTCCTCATAAATTTCCCTCCATTCCCCCATGCTTCCCTGCCATCAACACTGGCAGACATGGAGCTAGACTGATCCCAGCCTTTCTGGTATCTTCATGTGTAGGGAGAACTGTGACTCTGTCAGGAAAGCCTGGGACCCTCAACCCAGGCTGGCATCCTTAAATACCTGCACAGCTTGGGGTGCAGTAGGGGCTGCAGGATGGCACAGTGGAGCCCCATGCAAGCTCACTGGATTTAGATGGTGCATGGGACACCTGAGCTGACTGTGAAGTAATCCTTACCAGCATGTGAAGTGGATAGAGACACCAACCATGCTTCAGTTTACACGGTATTTCCACTCTCTGCCTCAGCCTCCCAGAATGTGTCTTGTTCTCCCTGCCGTGCCACAACACTGTCTCCTCACTGCTCATTCCAGCAGCAGCCAGGTCACCCACTTCTCCACAACCCACACAGGGACATGACCCTCGTGAAGGCAGGTGGTCCTGGCCCTGCTTAGTATCACCAAGAAGCTGACACTTCCAGGCAGGTTTCTCCAGTGACAGTGTGTTTAATTTAAACCTGACAGGCGTCATACTGCTGGAGAAAGCCTTAGGTGATACCACCCACCTGGAGATGCATCCATGCTGAACACCTCTGTCGTGGGGTGGCAGGACTCGGTCCTTGGAGGGATCAGGGCAGATTAGGATGCAAACAACCCCTTTTGCATTCCCAGAGCAGCTCCCAAACACCAGTCTGTCCTAGCAGCTTGGTTTTGCTGGTGGACATTGGCTGCAGGACAATGTCTGGATGTGGCAGGCACTTTGGGATGTGTCTGTTTGCATACCAGGTGCTTGTTGCCACAAATGGGTCTCTCCCTGGAGCAGCTGGGCATTACGCAGAGGACTCACACCCGGGATGACCATCGGGGAGACATCACAGGCAATGAAATGGTAGGTTGAACATCTCAGAGGGTGCCAGAACCCTCTGGGAAAGCCCCTGAGAGCCCCAGGAGGGCTGTCCACCTTCCCCACAGCCAGGGAGAGGGTGCTGTAGGAGAGGTACCCAGTCCTGCCTGCAAAGCATGGTCAGGCACTTAATAGTACCTGTCCCCAGCATCTCCCTGGCCTGGATTTATGCCTTAAGGGGTCACCTCTGGCGAGACTCTAATAACACGACTTTATTAGCTTTCTTGTTCCTTCTTTAAGATACAGCAGCAAGGGGGGAGGAGGGCAGCGGCATCTCTGGAAAGAGTGGGGGGCATATGGAGAGGAAGCAGCTGCCCTCGCGATTCCCCTTCTCAGTGACAAGGGGGAGAGGGAGAAAAATGATGCTCCCTCGAAATTTATCATGCACCCAATTACAATGTTAATTGGCAAGTCCCAGAAATCAATTAATTCGCAAATTTTTTTCAATTAAAAATTAAGATAAATCATAAAACGTTATTAAGGAAAGGCCAAACTCCATGAACTTTTTTTTTTTTTAGGTATCTGGTTTTTTTTTTTAATTTAAATAAAAAAAAGAGCTGTGTTGCCAAAGCCTGATGCCCTTGAGTGCCTTTGCTGAAGCACAGGGGGCTGTCATCAGCAGGACTGGGCTGAAGACAGATAAAAAAATATCGACCAGTCGGACACACTGCTTCTGCTTTATTGATCAGGCGGGAATTTAACTTGCTGTGCATATCCACCGTGTCAGCAAGGGCCACGGGCGAAATTAAAAGTACTTGGCTTGGAGATGTCGCCTTGATACGGGGGGGTGGGGAGGGAGGGAGGGAGGGGGAAGAAGAGAAAGAGAAAGGGAAGAAAGGAAAAGAAGAAGGTGGAAAAAGAAGAGGGGAAAAAGAAGGAAGAAAAAAGACAGGGATAAGTTGAGGAGTGGGAGGTTGCAATGCCTGCTTTTCCCCAGTTCCGATCTCACTTGCTGACCTGGGCTCCTTGCCCTGTTTGGAGCACCTGCAGGTGTCTACTGCATGAAAGGATGGGAATCAGCATGTATTTCAATGGAGTGATGGAAAAATCCCTTCTCACTCAAGACTGTCTCTAATCTCTCTCTTCAGAGGCTGGGGGACCTGCAGTCTTTGGTACACAAGAAGTCTGGGGAAGTACCTGGCCATCAAGTAGAAGTCTCCAGGCATAAATCAAGGAGACCTGCGGCAAGAGCCATGACCCTGATGTGACACATGACAACAGAGCTAATTCACGTTTTACACACTCTATTTATCCTGCAGGGCCTGGCAGCACAGCCACTTGCCCTTCCCAGAGCAGCTGCCCACGCTGGCCCCAGGAAGGTTTTCTCCAAAGGTCCTCTGGGACAACACAGAGCTCGGCAGATCCCACAGAAATGATGCACTGAGGCAGTACAAGGAGCAGCCATATTTAAACACAAGGTTCCCTGAGCAGGACTGGGGTGTGAGCCACTTGCTCTGAGTCCTTATCCTGATAAGGAGCAACACAGAAAGCCCCTGTCATTTGGGCGCACAGGGACCACAGGGATGATGTGCTTCCCCACTTGTCCATCAGCAGGACTCTCCAGTGCAGACTTTGTGGGGGTTAGCATGAAATTACTTTAATCAGAAAGACCACAAAACACTGGGAAAACAACCTGTGAAAGGATGTGAAATCCAGGATGCATCTCAAGAGCTGGAGACATTTCTAAAGAACTGTCACCTTGTCTGGAGTGACCAGTCCATCTCTCAAGGTCCCACAGCCTTCATGTTTTAGCTATATTGCCAGCTTTCTCCTTATTCCTTACCCCAGTGTGCCCTGGGTTCCTCTGTCCCCCAAGAAGAGCTACTGCTGTGCTTCTCTACATAAAGAAACCTGGAACTGAAGCCCCTTACAGCAGGGTGAGGGTGAGGATGCACTGTGCAGCACCAGGAATTGAGGAAGCCGTTTCTGTTTCCACCCTGGCTGCCAAAGAAGGGAGTATTAAGAACGGTGAGAGGAAAAGGGATGCCAAAGGAAGGTTTAATCCTGGGCAGAGGTGCACTGAATGCTGCTACAGGAGCTGGAGCACCATAGTCCCATGGTTGGCTCTTTCCCTCTGATATGAATCAAAGCTGGCTCTAAGAGTCAAGCTGTATCCCCCATCTGGGCACTTCACCTGCTTTGACACAGGCCTTCCCACTGCATCTTGCCCTGCCCTCCTTTGCCTGACACTACTTGGTTTTTTGTGACAGCATCTTTCAGGTCACCATAAAACAGCCCAGAGCACTTTCCATTTGCACCAAGGTGAGAGACCCTGGTGCCCCCTGTGTTCTGGGAAACGCTTTGTAATCAGAGAATCAGAAGAGAAATTATTCCTGGACACATAGGAAGGTCATTAGGGGAAATCAGGATTTCCTGAGGTGTTGGAAGTGCAGAACTGTGACCCCATGCTGCCAGCAGACTGGCAAGGAGCAATGAGAGATGCTACCCCAGGCTGTGAGCAGCCAACAGGTGGGCATGAACTTTAAAACACAAATATGCTCAGATTAATTATTGACTGCAGAGGAAAAAAGAAAAGTGAAAAAGGAGATAGTTTGCACAGCCATGGGACCCTGTGAGAACAGCATCACCCTCCACCCTCCCACCCAAGCACATCCATTCCCAGAGGCACAACCACGCCCAGCCCCGGGACAGGCAAAGATAATATTAAAACATGGCATAAGGATACTGCTGGCTGCATCTGCTAATCTTAGAAACCCCTTGAAATTAAGGGGAAAAAGCTGAGGTAGCCCTGTCTGAGCTCACATCATCCTTCCAGCTGCAAGAGCAGGAACAGATCAGGTGGAGTCCAACTCACTGGACCCCTCTGGACCCCTCCCCAGTTATATTGATACACTTCATTCTTTTGGGGAGGCAAAATCCCAGCTCTGAAGCATAGGTTTGTTGCTGGTAATGGAGGGAAGAATCTGCCAGTTGTCACACAGGGAAATAAAAATGTCCCCTGCCAAATGATTTTTTTAAAAAAGAGCATTGCATATTCAAGAATGCTATTAAAACCTCTGCATCAAAGGCACATTCCCAAACTTCAAATTGCTTGACTCAGCAACTGTAATATTTGTAATGTGACTTCCTAAGGTTTTCTAACCATTAAAGGCCAATAAAGACCTCTTCCCCAAACTCTAGATAGAACCGTGGACCCATTGTGCAGCATCAGCTGAGGCGGGCTCCACAGCTCCCACTTCCTCCTTTACTTCTCTTCTGTCCTCAAAGTCATCTTCCCTGTCACCCCGAACTCAAACCAGAGCCCTAGACATGCTCTTCACCCAGCCTCCCCTTCATACATAGGCTGTTCTATGCAGTCACTGCCCGGGAGGCAGCAAGTCAGGGTTTAAGGGTCCCTCTGCCCACTGCCACCTCTGCCCACAGCATTTACCCGCAGTGACTTATGCGGCAATGTGCTTGTATATATAGGGATGTGTGTGCCTGTTCTGGGGGACATCCATGGGTGCTGCTCTTGAATGCCCACCTGCACTCCCTGGGTAGCCCTGGGCTGGGGGAATGCATCTGTGGCCAGAGCATCAGCCAGAGCTGGGAGGTGGGGCCACTGACAGCTCCAGAAAGAGTCTCACATTTCAGTATGCTTTATTGCAAGCCTTTAACATGGATGAGGTGTAAAACAAGTGAATATATATTGAGTGAGGATAGGAGGCTCACACCTAGTGCATGTATCAGCTTCATGCTCACAAACCAGGAATATTTGTGTATTCTGAAGCAACCAGTCTGGCTGGGGCACAGGGCATCAGCGTGCACAAAGGGTCACTGTTACTATTTTTTATTTTTACCTATGGTGGCACTTAGATGCTCAGCTGGGCACCTTTTGCTTTCTGAGCTGTACATGCAGAGCAAGGAGAGCATCCCTTCTGCCCCACATCATCAGACTGCTGCTTGCCCACCTCCCGCTCTCTGCTGCTTTGAGCCTGTGCTCTGCAAAGGTGAGCTAGAAGGTAATTTCTCTTTGGAGGAGGAATACCAACAGTCTTGCCTGGCAAGAGTTAAAACCCATAAAACCAAGGCTTGTAGTTTTGTTTTCTTTCAATTTATACCCTTCACTTAAAGAGGGGTGGAGGGGGGGGGAAGAAACGAGAGGGAGAAAAAAGAAAGCCAGGTGACATATTCTAAGAGGGAGCACCAAAAACGTGTTAAGCACTTCAAAATCTCATATATTCAATCGGCCTCTGGCAAGACATCTGCCTAATGTTAGCGCTTAAATATCCTTTTCCATTTTACATGCATTCAAGTCTCATTTGAGCGAAATGAAACGGTATTATTAAAGGGAGATTTTGCACAAATGGCCTGAATTTGACATGTCAAGTTCAATGAGGCTGTTACATATGTAACACCGAGAAGGGCTCGGAGGCTGCCGCTCTTGAAACAGCGCCAGTGGCTCAGAAATGAAATTTGCATTCAGAGAGCCTTGCCTCGCAGCACAGAGCTGTGCACGAGGCTCGGTCAGACCCACATGGGGCGGAGGAACTGTGGGCCAAGCACAAGCAGGTCTCTCCCTACGTTTTGGGAGACTGGACACACCAAGAAGGCAGCAGAGCTAGAAACCCAGGTACCTCATTCCCACTCAAGTCTGCTTAATCAAGTGAAAGCTTGACCCTGCACTTGGGTTTGATCCTCCTGAATGATCATCACTGGTCCAACAGACAGTGTTCATCCCTTGGACATGCACAGCCTCTTAGCATGGATGGGTGCTGCCCTGTTGCCACATGGCTCCTTCTGTCTTACTGCATGATACTCCATCTGGGTAGACCTTGAGATGTCCCTGTCCTGAGGATGATCACACCAGCACTGCCCATGGAGCGGAAAAGGGCTGTCTCTGTCTCTGTGGGGGATAGCAAATGCCATTCCTACCAACTAAGCAAGAGGTTCACTGGAGTGGGTGAGTTGCTCCTGGTGATCAGGAACCATGTGTAGCATTGCCCAGGTGGTGCCTACAGCTCCCTTGCATATCAGCCCCAAGAAGCTCCTGTAGTCACCTGGAGAAAACCCTTTTTCTTCCTCTGCCCTTCCCCAAGCAATGCTGAGCTCCCCACTCCAACGATGCCTGAAACTCCACATCAGTGCTTGACACCTGGCAGAGGTGATGGCATGGAGCAGCCCCCCACCTTGCTTCTCCACCAGCCTCTTGATCTGGCCCTATGACAACACCTTGGCTGGTTCACCCCACCAGATAACCCTGTGTCCATAGTCCCTTGGGAGAGATCCCAGCACACAGGGAGTCCTGGTGCTGCAGCAGGAGTTGATGCAGTGCCCACCAAGTCTCCAGTGCTGGAGTCTCAGCAGGCAGGAGGGGATCCGCCTTCCTAACCCCAAGCACAAGAAATTTATGATTTTGTTGCAAATCATTAAGGTTTATTAAAACTTAACACCACAAGCCATGATTGGCTGCATCCTCTTTAAATTAAAAAAAAAACCCAAACCTTGGAAAGCAGCCCCCTGGTTCGCTTCTCCCCATCAGACTGATAAGTAACAGCTGCTCGGCCATTTCGGTAACAAGTCGGTATTGGCAGGGAGCGGCCAGGGCTGCCGGTGCCCGTCACGTTTATAGGCCTACATTTTATTTTTATGTTTATTGGGTTATTTGAGATCATTATTAGTTTCTCTCTTCTCTTGTTGATGTGTTCTTGCTCCTGGCTTCTCCAGGCAGGAAAGGATGGGGAATGGGAAACAGAACCACCTTCTATATCAAGCTGCCCCAGTGGAGTTGGGCAGTGCATGGGACTTCAACCCTCGCACTCTGCTGCTTGCTATTCCTGCCCACTATTCCTGCCCCCACTGCTGCTGCCACTGCCCCTGCATGGCTCCCCTTCAGGACTGAGAGAGCCCATCCCTGTGCAGAGCTGCTGTATTACAGATTAGTCTCCATCGCCGGAATCCATCGCCTAGATTGAATGTTATCTATCATGCTATGGAGGGAGTCGTTATTTAATAATTAATAAAGACCTCTGATTCTTCTTCGCCGCCTGCGTGGCCGAGTGGAGCAGGCCAGGGAAGTGAGGGCAAGCAAGAGAGAGCTGTCTCCTCTCTAACTGCTGCTGTTATTTAAAGGAATAATGCCATTCTTTTTCATTTGTCAGCTGGCCCACAATGGCCCTTGTCATGCTTTATGATTTAGGGTTTCCTTTCCTTTCCCATTAAACGCCACCTTCCCATCACCGCTTTGCGCCAGCCAGCCTCTGCTCCTGGCTTGTGGTTTCAGTTTCGCTCTGATATTGGCCCAACTTCTTTGATGGGCTCCTCTGAGCACTAATTGCTTCTGTTCATTTAAACCTGTTCACTAATTTGCAGTGGCCCTTTATTAAGTTGGATGCAGCCCAAATTACACCATAAATTACACTTGCAAGGGGACTGGGTGTCATGGGGGATAAATGGGTTGCCTGTTCCCTGCTCCCCCCCCTTCTCTATCTTCCTGTGCTATGCATGGGGGATGTGGGTCTCAGCTTGAGGCTGCGGGTACCGAATTTGGGATATCTCAACCCAGATCCATTTGGGGAGGTCTCCCTTTCTCTGACTGAAGCTCCCTCCTTGTCTCTCCATCTGCAAAGGCTATTGGTGAATCAAAGAAGATCCAAGGCAGACATGGGATGGATTCTGCAACCTTCACACTATGCACATGCACGGGTACCCCACCACCCTGGTGCACACACACACAGACACATGCACTGACACATATGGTCTCCCTCCTCTCCTACCACCTGGTGATGTAACTTTGCTTCTACTCAGCAGTTTGATTCCTTTGCTCACCTTTTAATGACCGGAGAATTCATTAATAATTGAAATAAACATGCTCTTTTCCCAGGCTTCTGAGTTTTATTATGGCAGGGGCAGGGATATGCCAACCCTTGGCTGCAGCCATTTCCTAAATAACTGCTAGCAGTTAAAAGGCAATTATTTTTTTTTTAATAGGGGACTTTTCTGTGCTGGGGAAAGCAGAAGAGAGCTGAAGGTAGCTGAGGAGCAGTGTGCAGTAATGCTGCAGGGTTGCTCCGTCATGAGGTGTCAGCAACAAGAGAGCTCACCAAATGCATGTTCCCAGGGAAAGGGATGTCTGTGCCCTCTGAGAGGTATTTCTGCCTCACTTTACCATTGTGATGAACTCCAGAAAAATATTTCTGCCTTGCTGTCTCGCACTATATCTCCCTTATCTGGTAGCTGTGGGTACCACCATCTCCTCTGCCACTTGCAGGTGCCCTAGCTGGCTCACCAGGGATGCTGGCAGGCCCCAAGGAGCTGCTTACCTGATGTTGAGCTGGGTGAGCTTCTCCAGCTCCTGTTCCATGTGCTCCTGCAGCTCCCCAGGGCGAAGGAGGACCTGGCAGATGGGGCAGATCGGAGCCTGGCTGTCAAACAAAGTTGCTTTCTTTTTGCCTGTGGGGAGGAAAAGAAGGGAGAAAGTTTAGCTCAGATTGGCTGCCATCAGCATCACCTTTGCCCTGCCCTAGTCCCTGTCCTAGAACAGGACGAAAAATGGGAGATTTTCTCACAGTATAGCCCCATTTCTCTCCCCATCCCACACTCCCTGGGGCAAGGACTGGGTGTCTTCTGCAGTGGGACAGAAACTGATGTGAGAGCATCCTGACCCTGGCTGTGGGCCTTCCAGTCTTACAGGGAGAGCAGCAACAGCCACATATCAGGAGTGACCCTGTGCAATCCCAGCTACCCCAGTTTGCAATGCAGGTGGTGTGACTTGGGGCAGATGGATGACCCAGCACTGCTCACTGTTCCTATTAAGTAATAACAGTTAATTATGAAGAGCCATCTTCATCGGCACTCCTGAAGCTGAGTGGGTCAGGATGATCCTTCTCCTGAAGGCCAGAGCAATTGTCCAAGGGCATACAATGTTGGGAAGCAGAGCAGAACCCATGATGCTAGGCTGTGGATGGCAGGGAGCAGGTCTGGATCTTCATCACACGGAATTTCTCACCCTGTTCCAGGGCTGGACTGGGGCTCCTTGTCCTCTCTGTACCACCAGCAGCTCCGGACCCCACAGCTGCCAGAGCCCTCAGTCTCCTGGGGCTGTATCATCCCTGAGTGAGGTTTGGGGCTGCCTGTGTACCCAAGTCCCAAGCTGGGCTGAGTCCCTGGGGCAGCTCTGGAAGCAAGGTGCTTCCTCACACCACTCCCCTGCCCAGTCACATCTCCCTGGTTCCCTCTCTGCTCTGAAGCCAATTTCTTCCAGCTCAGAAACTTTATTGCCCCCTCTGTAAGGAATATACAGCATCTATTTAACTTAAAATAAAACTCTAAAGCAAACAATGAAATTTCAATAAAAGAGAGAAGCCTGTGGGTCCCCAGGCCCCCTCTCCCAGCTGTACTAGCAGCTCTGCTCATGAGAGGGCGTGCGGAGCCTGGCTCAGATGGCTCTGGAGGGGAGAAATGTCTTTTATAGCTGCCTGTTGTTATCCAACGTGAACCCTCCTGCTGGATTATTTATTTATGTATTAGACATGGATCAAATTGGTTAAATCCGAGTGAGAGGCAGCAATGCACAATAAAGCAGCCGGCACTGGATATGAGGGGGCTGCGCGCAACGTGGCCTTCCAATCAGGAGCCAAAAGGTGCCATTTTATGGCTCCTAACGATGGCAGAGCCCAGTTAAATGAATCCCCATTAAAGGAATAGACCTTCTCAAAGAATAAAACATTGGTCTGAGTGGCTTTACTGGGTCCCTGCTCCTCCCTGTATAACCTCCTGGCACAGGCATTTAATGAGAGAAAGGGTCTGATATAAGTTTGAGAGTCACCTTGGCTTATCTTTGCCTTCCAGCAGGACACAGTGTGTGTGCCTGGTGGGAGCAGGGCTATCACTGGGTCATTACCTGCCCTTTCCTTCAGCATTCCTATAGGAGGTGGGAGAAACTGAGGCATGAGGGTCAAGCTGGGGAAGGCCAGTGCTACGGGGCATTCCCTACCTCCCCAGTTTCTCTGTCACTGGGAATTTTCCCATTTGCAGAGCCAGGAGGAAAAGCCCCACTGGTCTCTCCTCCAGCCCTGGGCTACTCCCAGAGGCTCTGAGGCAGAACTCAGGTGCCTCAGCCCCTCATCCTCACCACCCTTCTGTTCTGTGCTGGGGAGGACACAGCATGAAGCCCATGCAACTGGGAACATGTTCCTCTCTCCTCCTTCCCTCATGTTTAAATAATGCTGAGAACCCAACCCAAAACCAGACACCCAGCTGCTGCTGACCTTTGCGGGTAAGGTCGGCATTTCAGTAATTCCACCTTCCTCTTGGAGATTTTCCACTTTTGTCTAGTGGGGGCCCAAAATAGCCCAGGAGCATCCCGACCACCTGCTATTTATAACCCCAACTTCACAGCAAAACAATGGAGCTGTCTGAGTCTCCCTCCCAAAATAAACAGGCAGCCTTTGAGCTGACGGGAAATCCTGCTGGATCCCTGCTGTGGGGTGTACAGATGGATGGGTAAACAGGCTGCCCTCCGCCCCACCATGCTGCATAGCCCAGGCCACTGCCATGGGGCCTGTGAGCCCCCTCACCTGCCATCCACAGCTTCAGTTGGTGGGGCAGGGATGCTCCCAGCAGCACTGGAGGGTGAAACAGAGGTTGAGCATCCCCATGCTTCTGTTATCGAGAGAGCCCAGAGGTGTTCGCTTGCTGGGGGAGGTGATGGACTGTCCTGGACCTGGGGCTGGCAGACTCAGGAAGCATAGCTGGGGTCCCTCCTGGGGACCAGCTCTGTACATCAGACTGGTGGCTTTTTTAACCTCCTGGACACCCAAGTCCTCACTCCCTACTTGTACTCCAATATTCTTCCATGGGGTGCATATTCCTAAGCAGAGGCGACTTTGGATTTCAACGGCTGGGGCAATCAGGAGAGATGTCAGGCCATGGGAAAGCCTTGCTGTCTTCCATGGCTGGTCCCAACCCCAGCCCAGGCCAGCAGGAGAAATGAGCAGCAACGCCCTTACCCACCAGCTACACCAATGATACAGCGACGAATTCATGCCAAGGAAGGACACGTGACAGCTGTCACCCTGCATCCCTGTGACAGGCGGGGAAGACCCCCTTGCTCCGGTGAGTGTGGGAGGCTGAGGTTTGTACTAAAATGAGGATTTCCAGAGGGGCAGGAGAACAGGAACCTGGACACATAGCCAAGTCCCTGACGTACAGATTGCAAAGCAGGAGACAGAAAGAGCCTGGACTCCTGGCCCAAGGGGCTGACAACCACGCTTTCACAGGAGCAGGGCTAAGTGCAAGTGACAGGCAGAAGAGAAGGATCATCTTCCGTGCCAGTAGGACACCTACGCAAGCCTCTCCAGGTCTGTGGAGCCCACTGCATGCCTGCAGTGCCAGAGAGGCTGCTGTTGGGATGTGTCTCCCCAGATCAGCTGCATCCACATCCACAGTGTGTCCCAGAGCCTCGCACACACCCACGCTGTGGTGTCTCATGCTGGGCAGTGGCACCGAGATCCATGGCGTGGGACGCTGGGTTGTGGGGAGAGGATGGGCATGACAAGTCCTCAGGTTTTATTTGTGAATGTCAAGGTGGAGGGAGATGCATATATCCCACCTCTCTTCTCTGGAGCAGGGACATCTGTATATCCATGAAAAAATAGAGGATGCCACACCACATGTGTGGCTGGACCGTGCTGGGATGTAGGTGCTTAGGTGTTTACTCCACTGGATGGAGCAGAGGGCATTGATTTACACAGGGTAAAAACAAAGGGTCCATATCCCTGAGTGGGATGGACCTGCGCCTACTCCCTGCTTGTCCTTCCCTGCCCTGTGCCAAATCCGCTCCTGGGAGACACTGAATGGCTCTTTTCAGGCTTTTGTTTTTTGGCAGCTGTGTTTTTGTTTTCTTTGCCCCTCTCTCTCCCCTTCACTCTCTGGTTACTCAGTAGGCTCAGCTCCAGTGTTTACCCTCCTCGGCTCTGCCGTGCTTCCCCTGCTGCCGACCCCCTGCTTGCCAGTGCCAGAGAGATGAAAAGGCAGAGCCTTGGTGTTCCTGCTGTTTGCACAGTCTCCTGGGCTCCGAGGAAATGTTTAACTCCAAGTGTTGAAACTGAATATTTCCTGCTCTGAAAGCAGAGGGCTCAATGTGCAGACGCACCCCTGTGTGGAGGAATTTGTCCACAGGCACCTTTGGAGGGCATCTGCAAATGGATCCCAGCCCAGGTGGGGACCAAACTGAACCCTCCTGATCCCACTGGGGATGGAGGGCCAGATCCTGCACTCAGTCACACTGATACAGATCCAACATAATTCCCATGAGTCCTCTGAGAAAGGCCGGATTCACCGCAAAGCAGCTGGTAATGAGACCTGGGCTCTGGGTTGGGAGTGGAGCTCAAGTACCAGAGATGCAGGCATGACACTGAATAGCTGTGGAGCCATGAAGTCATCCTGCTCCTGCCCTGCGCCTGTGCCCTGACAGCACTGGGAGGCTTTTGCAGGGTGGAAATGGGTCACTTGGAAGGGAGAGCTTTGCCTCACAAGCAGGATGCAAACTGCAGTTTTAGAGAGTATTTAAGTGATGAAAATAAGGAACTCAGCCCACCAATAGCCATGACACCACAGGATCTATACAGTCCCTACAGCCACTATGCAGTACAACGATGCTCCCAAGTCACTTGAGAGCAAAGTTTACAAGGCATGAGGGCTCTCTCTGCCCAGGAGCTCAGGAAGTTGCCATATGAATGAAATAATTTTTTATAACTCAATTGCTAATCTGCACCAATGGCCTCATGCACAGTCAGGTGCCTCCCTGGGAACTGCTGCCACAGATGGCACAGGGGGTGCCACTTGCTTCTCCCTGAGCTGTGCTTCCTTGTGGCCATCTGAAACTTGCTCCCACGAGGACCGGCTCTTCTCTCCTGACTCCTGATTTCTCCTATCTCAAACTGTTTTCCACTTCTCTGAGTACCAAACGCCCCCCTCCTTTGAGATGCCTCCCTTTATCTCACCCTCCCATTTCCCCTCTCTCCCTCTTAAACACTCCATCATTTAAACCCAATCAAAGCCAGTTGATCTGAAACTCTTCTGAATAGAAATGACCCCACAGTGGGGCCCCGCGGCCCTGCATGCTGCTTCAGGGGCTGCACTGAAACCAGGTGGGTGGTAATGGAAGTGCTGACACAGGCTCCTTGACAGCATCGCCACTGCCAGCGCCTGTAATAATCCCTCCCGGCTGCCCTGCAACTTGGTTTCCGCGGCGATTATTTTCCATTCGATGATGGGCTTGCTGTTATTTGTGTACTGATAGCAGATATCTCATGTGACAAGCCTCCTTTCCTTCCAGCTCAAAAAACAATAATTCAAAGAAAGCCCCATATTAGCTTGGAAATAGCAAAACACTCACTCTTCTCCTGGCGAGCCCGCACCACAACTGATGAGGCTCGGAGAGCCCTGGCAGTAAGTGGCAGCCAAGGAGGGGTAACAACAGTGGGACAGGGAAGGCAGACAAGGTTCATGTGTCAGTGCAATGCACCCCAGCATAACAGCAGAGGCAAAGAGTACTTGATAATGAAGTGAGGGAGTAAGAATAATGTTGCTAATTGCTCTCCCATCTCCCTGTTACTTACTGGTGTGGTGCCAAGTGCCATCCCCATGGGGCTGCACCCTGTCTGCTGGGCACTGCCTTAGATCCTGCTGGTTGGTACCAAAAGGTATATGGCCCTCAAAAACCTGCATTTGAGGTCAGGTCACCACCCACTCCTTCCAGCAGGTCCTTTCCATCCCCCAGGCTTCTGCTTGGGTGTGGGATGCAGACCTCAGCTGTGTAGAATGCAGACCTCAACCTGCTGCCCAGGACCAGGCACCCTGGATCTGGCCCCTCCTGCAGTTGCTCTGCACAAAGCAGTGGAGATCCAGGTGCTGGGGACATTGATGGGCAGTGGGCTGACTCCAGGTTTGCATGCTCTGCATGCACGGCTTAACTCCGCAAGCACTCCACAATGCAGCATCCACATCCAGACTGCCAAGGAAGCATCCTGCATCGAGCAGACTTTTCAGCTAAGAAAAGGCTTTTGAGGAATCGTTTCTCCACTCTTGCATGACAGTGCAAAGCTGCCAAGGGCACCAACAGAAGCTGGACTTGGATTGTGCTGGGCACACCATGGGGCCACTGCTGCAAAAGGAGGCACAGGGATGAGTGACAGCCAGTTTTATGTATAAAACACAGAGACACAGACGGAGAGAGGGACCACTACAATTCCATGAGCAAACTGGATCACAGAGAAGAGCAGTTCTCAAACCTGCTGCATCCTCACCAAGGACCTGATCCCCAGAACCACTCCCTGCTAAGGTGCCCAGGCTGCCAAGCAGCTTAGAAAATACACCTGCTTCTCTTAAGCATAAAAGCTACAGAGAGAACTGAGGCAGAAACGCTTGCTAAAATACTGATTTCCTTCCAAAGGAAAGAGTTGTTTTTATGGCTGCCTATCCAGATGAGCTGGATACTGGAGAGCACTGGTGTAAAGTGGTGCATTGTTGCTGCCATGCAGCTAACCGCAGCTGGGGTCAATCCTATGGGGCACTCAGCAGAAACACATTTAAACAGCACCCTGGGCTCTTCTGAGGCTGTTGCATGTCCCATTGGGTTCAGCATCACATTTCTCATGGTGAGTCGCAGACTGGCAGTGAGAAGAGGAACCCTTTGAAGACCTGACCCCACCACACGTGACGCGGCCCTGGCTCTCCGTGCATGGAGATCATGGTTGCCCGGCGTGGGGCAGTGGAAGATGGATTGAGCTGGGCAATAATTTAAGAAACTGAGTGAGTCTGTACATCCAATCACTTTACAAATCAGGGGAAAGGGAGAGAGGAGGAAAGGCAGGAGAGGGGGGGGGAGTGAAAAGGCCGCGCAGGGAAATGCATCACAATTACTGTCTCGGCTCTAATGAGGAGCCTGTCATGAGGCTGTCATCCTGCGGAAAGCCACCTACTCAGAAAGATTCAATAAAAAAGTAGCAGAGAGATAAAAAAGAGATATATTTCAGCCCTTGCTAATATTCTTTTCATTTGTCCCAGCACAAAATAAGATACTGCACTTAACCGGCTCGGTTAAAATGAAAAGGGGGGGGGCGGGAAGGGAGCAGCATTGATCAATACCACTAAAAGCCGGGAGACACGGTGATGGAGTGCAATTTTTTTGTCTGTGCTGAAGCATAGCAGAGGCCCGTGTGGGGTAATTTATGATTCGCACGCATGGCGGCTAACTAGAAGCTGACAAGACAATGAATCCTCGATGAGAGGGATGCAGGCCGCTGGGAGAGCTGGAAAGGGAGAGCGTGACGGGGACTTGGAAGGGAGAGGGAAAGAGGAGGGCTGGGACGGGCTGTGATCCTGTCTCCCCATGGTGCTGCTCAATGTGGCTCCTCAGAGCAGAGCAGAAACACTTTCTCGGGCTTCACAAGAGGAGAGTAGAGGAACACCAAGAGCAAGCCAAGGAAGGGGCTGTGCTGCTTCCATCCCTGCCCTCCTCCTCCACAGCTCCCAGCTGGGCAGGCTGCCCATGAAGGCTTCCCCCATGGAAGCACTCTGGTGCCCAGCTGAATCCTCACTGGGCTGGAAATTGACCGAACAGAGTCAGCAGGGACAAAGGGCAGAGAGACATATCCCTCCACTGCTCCAGATTCTCTGATGGGTTGCTAGTATGAGTTTGGGAAAGCTCAGGACCACAGAGTTGGACCTTCCCACTGCCACCCATACTGTACCTTGGCAGTGAAACTGGAGTCTCCTCCAACCCACTGCCTTATCTCCAAAACACACAAGTCCTGGGGAGCAGCTGGGTCTCCACAGCATCAGTGTGGTCCCAGGCTTCAGTGAACATGGCACGACAGAAACACTCCTGAAGGAATCCTACATCTCTGTCCTTCCATCCTGAGGAATTTCCTGGAGCGTGATGCACCTCCTTCCCTCACATCCTTAAGCTGCCCTCCGTCACATGGGTCTTGTCATGCCATGCAGCCAAGACTGGCCAGGCTGTGGACAAACCACACAGAGCCAGCGGGACACAGGGACCATGGCTGCAGTTCTGCAGACTCTGTGGCCCACGGTCACTTCTTCCTCAGTGGGACTTGTGAAATGAGGTGCTGGTACCCAGCACACTTCCCAGCAGATGGGCAGTCAGGCAGAAGACCCCAGGGTTCTCTCAATTCCTCTGCCATGTGTGCATCATGGCTGGACAGAGTGCCAGGAATGACTGTCCCTCCTCACCAGCCCTCATCCTCCTCCTTGGCCACCCAGAATGCCTGAAGCTGTGCACCTAGGGCTGGCAGCTGGGCAACATTCACCAGCATGCCTGGCCTCTGGACCTGTCTGTCACTTTTTGTCACTGGGTGAACTAGTTGCCCAGTCTGGGGTTCCTGCTGGCCTGGTGGAAGAGAGCGGAGAGAAGGAGGTGTGCAGCTGCATTGCCAAACTGTGCTTTGACCATCCATGCTCTGCATCTACTCCTGGGATGGAAAGACATGGAGCAAAATACCTTTTGTGACTGCCAAAAAATAATGACAGTGGGAGCTAGAGAAGGTGAGAGTTTCACAGAAACATCCCCATATCTGGCTGGAACCCTGTACAGAAGCTGGGGTCTGAGGTCCTGGGCACTTCTGAGGTTTGCATCATGCCCCGATTGCTTCATCTGTATCAGAAACAGGGATACAGTCCAGAATGGGAGTGACAGTCCTGCATGTGGACTGGGAGAGGGGTTTTCCCTTCCAGTCCCATTCCACCACTGCACATCCCAGCTCCCTGCAAACCCTGCAGGACAATCCTGTACTGGGCTGCAGCCGCTCAGCCCTCAGCCCCATCCTCCTGCTCCTCTGGGTCCTTGGTGAAGGATCTGGCTGCATCCTGAGCTGCATCCTGAGAATCAGGACCGGCGTGGAAATGGGTCTCTGCCTTCACCACTGGAAACAAAACAAGAGCTAGGGACTATCACACTGCCAGTGGGCTGGGGGCATGCTGTGGGTCCCACCCCAGACCATCAAGGTCCCCCAAGAGGGGCTCCAGCCCCATTTTGGCCCTTCAGAAAACGCTTGCAGGCAGCCATGCTACTCTCATGCCCTTGACTTGGAGGGCAGCCTGTTAAGTTGGTGATATACTGATACGCCTATAATTTGAAGGGGTGATGGGGTAGAGTCTTTCACTGCCTCCCACCCACTCTCTTCCTCCCACTTTCCAGCTCCTCTCCTTTCTTCCCTCGGGGGTGTGTGGGGCACATATCGAAAACACAGATATTGAACTGTCAAAACTATTTCCTACAAGAAAATAGATTCATCAGCTTGCAGCACACAGGGTCATTGCCACATTTTCCCCTCGCGCCAGCACCTGCACATGCCGGCGCATACCCAATGCCTCTTCGCAGCACCGGCACTTTAGCTTGTAGCTCAGGGCCCTTAAGTGACTTTGAGAAATGGATAATCGATTATAATTCCACGGGCCTCTCTGCAGATTTATCCGGAGAATGTATAAAAGCCAGGGATTGGGAGAAGCAGGTCCTTCTGGCCAACATGTCGATTGCCTGTGCTTTCCATGCCCAGCTCGGAAAATCGCATCCCAAGCACGACTCTGTTTAATCCATCAGTACACAATCAATGCACTCTGTAATCAACTCTTGATCACTTAATTTTACACATGTTGGCTGAATCCCTTTGTTTAATCACTAGATCAGGCTGCCTTGTTGCACTGCCCCCTCCCTGCTTAACCCTCCCTGACCCTCATCCCCCATCGTCGGCACCACCAAATGCAGCCCAGAGCCTTCATTTCACCTTGAGGAAAAGCTCCTGTGAATTTAGAAAGCCATGAGATGGCAGAAAGGGAAACAGGAGGAGTGAAAAAAGAGAAAAAAAAATTATTTACTTCCCAGAGCTTGTCCTGGCCTTTTCCATCTACATAGCAGGAACCACTGATGGAATTTAAAAAGGGGCTGGATGTTGGGATACGTGCACTGAAGGCTTGCAACATCCCAGGGAGAACAGGCACATCAAGGTGTGACTGGGCAGCTGCACCAGGACACAGTGGGCACTCATCACATGGCTGCATCTACCCCCTCAGCATCCTCCCCACCCCCTTATTATTTTGATTGTTTTAGCAGCTGATGCCATTAGGAGCAACGGTTCTTGATCTTTCCCTCCCAGCGGCATCCTCGGGAGCTTCGCTCCCATCTCATCAGGGTTCATCTCCTTTTTTATGGCAAGAGCACGACCCATGGGTTGTGAATGTATGTAAACGCGGCTATTTGGCATTTTTAGCATGATTTGTGTCACTAGCCTGATGCCATCTCACCCTTCACATGTATTCTGCTGGCATTCCAGGGTCAGTGTCCGGGGGATGCTTGTAGGTGGAGATGTCTGATCGCCCGACATTGAAATGTGCTGGGATTTTGCATGGGTGTTCCTCATCCTGCTGTCGAATAACCCTTTCCAAGAACGCACTTTAACTGCATGATGAGAACCTGAGCGTTCAGAAACAGGGGGACCACATACTTGCAATCCAAATGTGGACCATTTTGACCAGTTATGTAGGTGACACAGAACACTTGTCCTACCCGAGCAGCACAGCAGTCATTCTTAACCCAGTTAAATCTTTCTGTTTAAAGAGGCCTTGATGCCACCTCTGATTTGGCACGTGCAGTAACTGCTGCTCATTCTTGAAAGAATAAATTATGGGATATGCTTGAATAAGAGGGATCTGGAAGCGCAATTGCCAGGGGAGCGTGCAAATGTTAGCTTTGCACAGGAAACTTGCACAAAACTGCATGTTGACACCAAGAGGCCAGTCGTAGGACAAAGCAGGCACGGATGTTTAAAGTGAATTCCTGTTGCTATCCTATAGCAAATAGTCTTCAAAGAGCCCCTGGAGCTCTTGGCTTCTCAGCATGGAAAGAGGAGCTTGTACAAGATGAAACGCAAATAAATAGTTTACCACAGAAAAGATATCCAAGGCAAAGAGTGAGATGCAAGTTTTAGATCTCACATTTGCCAGCTGGAGTTTTATTGGTCCCCAAGTAAAAGTTGTAAATAAAATGCAAACCTAACCTGCATACTGTCAAGCTACATTTTAAAAAAACCTCACAACTTAATTGCACTCAAGAGCATCAAGGGGCAAAGTGGTGCACAGTGCATCACAAGGCAGCCCACAGAGCTGTTAGTAAAGTGTAAATCCAGGAGGTGAACAAGTGGAGCCTTTTGCCTTGGGATCTGCTGACAAGCAGACTACTCTGGCTTTGCTAATGTGGCTTGTTGCTGACCCAGAAACTCTTGGTGAGGGGTTTGTACGGAGAGGGAACACAGAAAGCTTTCTCCTCTGCTCACACTGAAACTGGTGGCAGGGAGAAAAGATGAGTGGTGAGTGGGATGCTAAGACCCCATTTCCTTGTTTCCAGGCTCCTGCCTGGCTGTAGGGAGCAAAGGTAATGCTGCACTTTAGGGAGGCACAGGCCAGGTGATAGGGACAGCTGCTCCAACTGGAGTAAGCCGGCAGGGAATGGGTGAGCGACCAGAGGACCTGGCCCTCCCGTCCTGACTGCTGAGGGATTCCCAGGAATTCCTTTAGCAGCCTCTGCAGTGCTCCTGGGGAACTCTAAAGCAAGGACAGGTCTTCCCTCCACATCAGGCTCTCATCCCTCCGATCCAAAGCTTAGCTGCTCTTTTCATCCACTTTTTCCTTCCACTGCATTCATTCTTTGAACTTAATACATGCTGATACATTGGTAACATCAAAACTAGTCCACCTGTCTCACTTTAAGGAACCACTCTTCCCCAGCAGATCCACACTTGGGACCTGATCTGGGCTTCACCTGATCACAGTCTGCAGGGCTTTTGCCCCAGGGTCTGTACTTGTTCAAGGCAGTCTGACTTCCCTGGGAACAGACAAAGCCAGACCAGTTCAGTCTGTCCCCAGGGTCCCTGGTAGACCTCTTGAACCCTTGGCCAGGGACTACTCTTCTTCCTCATCTCCTGGCGCAACACACACTGGGTTGGGGTCCTCCTGTGCAGGAGCAGGGCAGGATGAGGCCTCACAGGCACGTCCAGAGGACCAGGCAACATCTCTCCCACTAGTACTGCTGGAGAGAGGGTTGCACTAGCCAAGCTACCCTCACGCCCCATGAAGCAGACCCTTCCATGCCCACACAAACCTCATACAGATTTATTTTCTGTCTCCACGCACACAAGCACACCACAAGCAACCAGGGATGATGCCCTGCCCTGAGAGCTAAATGCCCAAGCAGAGCATGCAGGATGGGAACCCAGGCAGAGATGGGATATGCCTGGGCTGGAAGAAGGTGGTTTTGTCAAACCTGGGAATGTTGTTTACAAATCCTGGCCCAGCAGCAGTGAACCATCCAGGAAGACTGGGAAAGACCTTGCTGCAAGACAGCTTGGAGGAGATGGAGCTCAGGGATGGAGGAGAGCCTCCCCCACTCTCACCCACACGCCAGCATAGGCAGTAACAGTGTCACATCCCTTCCACTGTTTTCAGGTGGAGGGAGGGAAATGAGGAAAAAAACCCCCAAAACAACCTGCCAAGGACTAATTAATATTTAATTTACTGCAAAATGTACTTATTATTCCCAAGTAATTGGCCGACTGCACAGCTGTGACCACTAATGAATAGAGGGGGGACAAAACACAGGGACAGGAGGCGGGTGGAGGGAGCACAGGGGTGGTGGTGTCTTTGATCAGACCCTGCTGCCTGTCTTTAATGTGCATAATAAGAAAACTTAAACAGCTTTGATTTTTTTTTTTTTTTTAAGATCTAAAAATGGCTGTGATGCCACTAATGGATTGCGTTTAGCTTATTGCACTGTAATCGCCCTATTATCGCTGCAACTTTAACGAGGGAGGAAAAAAGGACTTTGGAAGATGGCATTTGCAAATAGGTTGTTGAATAACACTGCTGCTAAACACAGAGAACATAGGCGAGTCCTGCTTATTGTGATTCCTTGCATAGATTCCCAATACCTGAGGCACTCAGCATCCCTGTCTCTATTGCTGCTATTTGCTCCGTGATTGAACTATTGGCGCATTTAACTCTAAGGATGGGAAATATTTTTTTACTTGCTAGTAGAAGTGTGGCTCGGTTGTGGCCCACATTTTTAGATCAGTTTTACCTGATGGCTTATTCTGTGGAGAGAGTTAATTTCATCCCAGTGCAGAGTACTTAAGTGGTATTTAAGTGGCACAGGAGTATTTCACTGACCCCTTAGCACAAGGTGCAATCTGCCCTGAGAGCCTTCCCTCCCCAGAGGGAGATGCTCATCACAAGGTGGAGACACATCCTGATGCTTTGGCCTCCTAATCTGCTGCGAGGCATCTCACACACAATCCTGACCTCCACAGGCACAGCTTCTGCACACAGGAACACCCTCATCCCCATCCCCTGAGGCGCCTCGACTCATGCACAGTGAAATACACCTTTTTTAGGCTGAGGGGATGTAGAGAAGCATGGAAAATGGATTGAAAGTCCTGGTTTCTTGCTCTTTCTGAGTCCTGACCTGCCCAGACTCTTGCTGTTCCCTCCCATAATGCCCAGGTGCTGCAACCATCCCTTTTTCCACAGGAGGTCTAGAAGACCAGGGCTGCCTTCCCCTTGCCCTGAGCCTCACCCCTCCTCTCCTCTACTGCATCCTCCACTCCTGGCGGTGGGTCTGAAGGCTCCCTCAGCTTTATGACAGCACCAAGATCTTGGGCCAAGTTCCCATCCCTCTTCCATGGGTGTAAATCCAAAGCAACATCATGGACTTTGACAGCACAAAAGCCAGATCAGCACTTGGCACCTCCGCTCCTCTCTCCATCCAAGTCTGCTGAGCGGTGGGCTGGGAGACATGCCGTCACAGCCGCCTGCTGCTCCCACCCCATGGCCGGCTCTTCCCTCCAGCTAAAGCAAACAGCTCATCAGACACCGTCCTGGGGAGGCTGAGCTGTGGCAGGCGGCCACGGCACACAGCGGCGGGGGGACCGACCCCGGCTGGGGAGAGAGGAGAATCCTCAGAATACAGAGGAGATGGAGCACACACACCCTGCAAAGCCATCAAGTGGCTGGAAGGAGTTCAAGGAAGGGTGGTGGGAAGGATCAGGGGGTTGGCAGAGCTACACCTGCGGCCTGGTGGTGTGAGGAGTGATGGTCCCGACCTGCCGTGGGCCCCACGGGTCTCTGTGCAGGAACTTTGAGCTGAGATGCAGACTGACACCTCTCCATGCCTGGTGCTGGTGGCTCTCCTACCTGGCAGGGACAGGGGCAGAGCAGGCTGGTGTACGCAAGTTTCAGGGGGATGTGGACCTGCCCATAATAAAGCTGTAACGGCAGCAGAAAACTATACGCTAGCCCAATAAATAACAGGCTCCCTCAGAGGCATCAGATGGGAGCACATCAGCACACAGCTGACAGCCTCAGCACTGAGGGTACCACACAGCCAGAGCACACCAGGGGCTGCAAGGTGAGGAGTGGGCTGGCTGCAGCTGGATTGGCAGGGAAGCCCCCTCTCCTGCTTGCATGGCTTCTCTTGGAGGGAGAAATTCAGACCGAGATGCTGGGTCTGAGCCAAGGATATTAGTGCTGCACCATCCCCACTGCTGCTCCCTGAACCTTGTGCTTTTGAGGGCACTGAGCTGTAGGCAGAGGTAACCCCACTCTTCCCAAACTGCCCATCCCCATCTCTGCCTGAAGCCAAGCAGCTTTCCGTGTCTTTCTCTCAGGCTCCCCCACCCCTTCCCTCTTCCTTCTGCACTCTTGTGCTGGCCAAACAAAGAAGCAGGCACTGCTTGAAAATCCACCCCCAAACCACATTTCTGCCTTGCTCCCAACTGGCAGATCTTGCAAAAGAAAAACTGCCACCAGACATTCAAGGAGAAAAGCCATTTTTGGTTGGGCTCTTGGCAGGCTGAGCTGGTGTTGGCCTCGTCCTGTTTGATTTTCCTAGCTAGATCCTGCCTCTCCAGCATGAGGAAGGAATTGGCTGTCAATCCCTACGGTTTTATTTTGGATTTTATTAGACCTGATCAGAGAGGCGCTGTTTTTTGGGTTGTACCTCAAGGCGGCACTCAGACGCCCCTCAGCATCTGCCAAAGCAATAATTAACATATATTTGATTAATGCCTTGTGTGTGAGGAGGCTGATCTTTGCAGCCATGAGTGGCCACAGGGAAGTGGGTCAGTACTATCTGTATTTCCCAAATAACAGATATAAAGAGAGAAGTATGGTCTTGTGGCCATGACATGACACAGGGACTCAGGACCAGAGACTGCCTATTTGACCCCATTCGTTTCCCTATGCTTTAAGCCCTCATTTTTAGAAAGATCAAATTCCATGTATGTCCAATATTTTAGTTCCTTTCTGTGTTCAGCCTTCAAGCTCAATGGGACAGAAACTGTGCACAGTGTTCTGTTGTTAGAGGAACTCCACCTAGCCTCAAGAAAAACCTACATAAGGTTATAAATAATATAAACCAATAAAATACTGTAAATAATGAAAATTAAATAAATAATTAAAAAGTCAGTTTCTGGCTCCCAGTCCTCTCCTTGTCTGGTCCAAATTTTGTCCTCCTGCTTGCTCATCCCACCAGGGCCAGAGACAATGCTCAGTGGCAGATTCCAGGTCAACCATCCCCCTCAAATATCCCAAATATCAGCATTGCAGCTTGGACACAGAAATCCAGCACAGGCAAAAGAAAATCAACAAAACACCTCAGGGAATTTAAAAATCTGACCAGATAGGCACTATTTATGGAGAAATATAAATGCTGCTATTTTGGTGGCAGCTTCAGAAGCCCTAAACCTGAGCTACAAAGTGGATTGTTGGATTCGATTTGTCAAACTGGGAGGCTGGCAAGTTTGGGCAGCTTCAAAGACCGTGTTTTATGGAACCTTTCAGGAACCCTCAATAAAAAATGTATTAGATTAGTAATTTGAGTCCCAAATGACCAATTTGAAACGATTGCTTTCTTATGATTTTTCTGAAAGTGCCTGTTTCGTGAGAAATTGCTTGAAAAATCAGACAGAGTTTTTAGAGACAATTGTAACAGCACACACGAGGGCTGGGCACGATGGGTTAGGAGAACATTCATTTAATTGAGAAGGGAAAAAATCCTTTGTAATGCTTTGTCTGTCTTTCCTTGGCTTCTGCATTACCATAATAAGGTCTAATACTCCAGTAATTCTCCAGAAAGGAAAATGCCTTCTTCACCCCTGTATTCAGGTGGGAAGAAGGGTGGTGTGGAAGGGAGGCACAACTTGCCAAGGTCACACATCCTGAGGGGAGCTGGGACGGGAGCCCCATGCTGGGTCCCCAGAAGGTCCCAGTTCAGGCAGTTATGGCTCCTTCCCAGAAAACTGGTTTTATATCCCCCTGCTCAGCTCAGAGCTGTTGCTACATGACGTCTGCAGGAGCGCCGGAGGGGCAAGGGGCAGATGGGCTCTCGGCAGAGGTTTGTACTTCGCCATATGGACACGTACAGAATACATAGTTCACACAAAACTGTGAGCTATGTCTTACTATTTTTATTACTAAAAATGCTAATGAAAATTGCCATTTAAGTATGAGATACACCAGAAATTAAGTGTACTGTGACCTCCTTAGGTCTCTTTCAACCTATATTATCCTAAAATTCTGCTCGCCTGTGGTTGTCTTTGCTCTCTGGTCTCCATGCTTTAAGGGCCAGGCTCACAGCACATACTCAAGCTTTCCTCCCTGACCAAAGGGCTCAAAGTGTTCATTTTTCATTTATTTAAAGGAAAAGTGAGATTCTTATGTCACCATTTGATTGCAGGGACTGAAACTTTAAGGAGGAAGAAAAAATCCTGAGAGTCTTATGATAAACTTGTGAAAATTGGCAGTCCTGAGAACAAATCACCCTGGAATACCGCTACCTGAGAAGTATTAAAGAATTACAGTATATAGCATAATCAGGCGTATTAGCACAACTGGGCTAATTAGGAAAGATGCAGAATTTGGAGGAGAAACCAGAGAAGGACTAACCTACCCTTCATCCTCTTCTCTTTATCCTCTCTGGTAAATCCTTCATACCCTTTAAACTCTTTCTTCTGTTCCCCTCATGTCCCACTATGCCACCTATTTCCTTCAGTCTCCCACTCCTGTTTTGGAAGGAGACCTCACATCTTTTCACAGAAAATACAGGAAAAAAAAGAGAAGTTGCTGGCCCCTTGGTGTCAGCACTTCCAACCTCTGTGTGTGCAAACTGCATCTCTTCTGCCTTATCCTCTGCTTTCCATCCTGGGAACTCCCCAGGACAGCAGCACCTCCCTGGGAGTCTCGTCCAGCATCCCCCATACACAGCTGGGGGATGGCATCCTATTGGAGTGATCAGCTCCAACCGGGACATCTGGACATGTCTCCAGCCCAAAGTAAATTAATGCAGGTCCCACTAACAGCAAACAGCTTTGCAAATACATAGAAACGGTGTATGTTTTGCTCATAAGTTAACCCCCAGGCAGGAGGATTGGGGGCATTTTAGCGTACCTCCAGGGCTGAAGTGATGGAACAACCCCCAGTATGTGCATTGCTCAACTTACCACCTTTATCACTAACGAAAATGCAAAAAACTTCCCCAGATCATTGAAATATCTTTACTCTTATACTCCCTAATTGCTCCTATTGAAGCAATATTTTTAAACAGGCCATTTTTTAAGACAGGAACATACCAAGCCAGTACATTTTGTGTAAATGGCAATTTGCAAAACTGCAAAGGTGACATTTTTGACATGAACATTTGACAAAAAATTAATATTTTGTCTTTTTAATAAATGAGTATTTGCAAGAGAGAATCCATTATAAAAAGGGAGCTAGCGCAAGGTTCTTGAAGCCATTTCCATCAATTGCTATAAGATTTATATGTAAATATGTTAATGGTACTATTAATAATTTAATGGGGGCATGGCAAGCTGTGTTTACATAATAAATATGATTAAGTGTTTCCCTCGAATGAAGTTGCTGAACTGTCACGCTACCCCAGGTTATTATCAACATGGTTTTAAAATGTTAATCAGGCAATCAGAAGGAAAAAGTCCCCCATCCCTGCCGGACCATCCGAGCTGTTTTAACACAAACTGTCACTGCATCAGATGGTCCCAAAACCTCCCACCATAGCAGCAGTGTTACAGGCAAAGGCATGGAAATTTGCAAAAATGCATGGATGATATTTTATATAATTTTACTTTTTATAAGGGTAGACTAACAACATCCACTGGAATGGAATCACTTCAGATTTACTTGAGTGTAATTGAGAAGAAAATCTCATCTGAGTTAATTAAGTTGCTGAATATGTTTATCGCTCCTTAAATCCACTGTGCACTGAGCAGGGAGAATTACATAATCTTTGGGTGGTGGGAACAAAGCAATTTCTGGGATGAGAAACTGCTGCAAACTCCAGAAAAATCCTACATCCTTCCTGGACTTTACCCGCCTGGAGTTGCAGGATTGTCCCTTGATCAAGCATCACTGTGTCTCTAAATTCTTACTGGAGAGGAATTTTTTGACAGCTCAGACAAAACTGCTCTGGAGTTGCACACCATGGAGGGGTTGTGGGTGCAGTCCCAGGCTGAGCCTCCATGCAGCCACTCAGCTTGCCAGTGGAGCCCAGCTTGCCAGCTTCCAGCAAGAGCCTTTAGTGCAAGCAGGCAAGAGACAGAAAGGGTTAATTTAACTGCAGTGCAAGGCCAATCACGCTGAGGTGTCAAACTATAATTTTATATTAGGGCTTGTAATAGTTACTAGAGTTTTACTACAATAACTACATGTCCAAGCAGAGTTTAATGAGAAAATCTATAGTTTTGCTATGGTATTTTCTCTTAGTTTGCATAATTCCCTGAATGCAACCCAGTAAAGCTTTTGACCTGAGATAATAAAAAGGTGATAAAAATGGGCTGTAAAACTCAGCATATACATACACATATATATATATATATATATTAAACAGCCACCACAAAATTATGAGTAATTTCCACAAGACAAAATGGAACAAAACCCCTCTTTGGATGCAACTAAATCATGAGAGAACAAAACTAAACTAAACCGATAAATTTAAGCCATCAGCAACCCCAGAATTGTGGATCATGGACCTGATCCTGTCTGAGCTCAGCCTGGGTGCTTTACAGCAGTAACTGCCCCAAGCGGGGATGAGGGCTGGGTGTATCAAGCTTGCAGGCGTGGGCTGGCACTGCGTATCACAGAGAGGGAAACACACTACCTGGCCCAAGGAGGTCTGGGTACCATTTATTTATGCCAAGATTTTACCAAGGAAGATTCAGGTGTGGGACACAGGCCTCCAGGTTTCTGGTTCCCCACTTTGACCTTGGTTGAACCTCTCCTCCTGTGGGGGTATGATCATAGAGCCAGAGCCTGACCAAGTGTGGGTTGGTGAAGGAGGGAGAAGGCTCCTTAGCTGAAAGGCACGGGAGAAGGACACATTAAATCATCGCACACTCTCTCCGCATTTCCTCCTCCACCCTGCGGCTGGTTATGAGGAGGTTTGGATTGTAAATACAGCAGTAACTTTCTCCATAAAAGTCAGCCTCTTCTCTCCACCAGAGCCATCAAGGGATGGCACAACCCAGTGCTTGGGATCTAATAATAACAGCATCTTTCATTGCTACAGCATATACCGCCCTGAAGGCTGCCGAAGGGCTGCACAAGCACGCTCTGCACATTTGGATCTCATCCTGAAACACACTCACCTCCAGGGACAGGCAAAAAAAGTTATTTTCAGGAGGAATTCAGGGAGGGCAAGGCAGAGTGAGCTGCATGGCCACCCACTTAGGACATGGTGGCGAACATGAAATATGCCTTGGAAATTTTTATGCACAAAAGCAGTTTTGCCTGGGATTCTGCACCACCCTGAACATGGAACATCTCACACATCTGTATCTTGAAACACCTGTCTTGCACACAGAGAACGGCTGGCAGCTTCCCTTTTCACCTCCCTTCCCCACCCAGAGGGTCCCAGTATGGGAGGAGATGGCTGGAATGGGCTGTCACCTTGGGAAGAATATGGGGAGGAACACATAAGGTGGGTCAGACATGCCAAGCGCCACCTGCCCTGACCGGTGGCCCCTGAGGTTCATCTCCATTGGGTCCATCTCTCTGGCAAGCTCCTGGCTGTCACCCTGCCAGCTCCGGGCTGTCCCTCTCCCGTTCCTCCATCAATCACCCACAACGGGGATGATGTGTTAATGTTTTTCCTATAGACAGACACATTATGTTTCCACACTGCCTCTGCACATGCCGTGTTTACGCCCCTTCTCCCTCCAGGGAGTAAATCAAGCAAATTGATGCGAGCCATGATTAATTGTGTATCTCGGACCAATCTTTTACCGAGTCCCTCACACGGGCAGGTTGTTTTCCCCCCGCTCCCTCCCCAACGAACAGGGGAGAGGAGACGGCGCTCTGCTTGCTCCCTCTCGTGCAGTTTGACGGATAGAGCCTGCCCGGGATGCGGTGAGATAAATTTGAAAGGCCTGCGCCGGGCTGTCAGCGTTAAAGATGATGAATGTGGGAGGTGAGGCGGGAGGGACCCGCCGAGCTCGGCGTAATGGATAGGGCTCTTCGGGAATGGATGCTCGCCCGGCGATTCTGCGTTAATCTCCGGGCTCCGCCGAGGTGCCGCCAACTGATAACAAGGAAATAGGAATGACAACAATTTTTAGCTGAGAGATTCTTCACAAAAATGCCAACCTGCTGGAGGTCTGACAGGCTCTGATTGAATGGGAGCGGGGAGGGGGGAGCCTGCGAGCACCTCTTGACTAACATGCAAAAGATGGATCATTTCATTCCCCTGCCTGACCATCTACATTTATTATCATTTCCCTTAATTCTGCCTCGCTTAGATACCTGTCAGCACCGTTTCTCTTCTGAGGGTCAGCTGATGGGATCTGAGTGGGCCAAAAGCCCTGGACCCTCCTGTGGCGCAGGAAGCCGGAGCATCATGGACATGGCTGCCCTGCCCTCAGCTTGCCTGGACAGATGGACAGGCAGATACCCAGGACAGACTTTGCTCCCGGAGGTGGGCCCACAGCACTGCCCTACTGCTGCCCATGCTCCCGGCCAGCATCTACATTCCCATGCGTTCTCTGCCTGGGGCCAGGAGCCACAGTGGGATCCCTGCTATTTCCACCCCTGACAGCAGAGTGTTTTCTCTCTCCTGCAGCCACGGCTTTCCAAGTCACATCACAGTGACTGAGCCCTTCACTAGGACTCAGGCTTTGCTCACCCACCCCAGGCACCATGGGCTGTCCCAAGTTGGAAAAGCTCCAGCTGCCCCTCATGCTGAGTTTCAGCTGATAGCTTTGCCCAGGCTCAGCAAAATGCCCCTGTGCATCCCACTGTGCTCAAGCAGCAGGAAACAGAGGGAGAGGAGGCACGGTGGGGTCTCTCCTGGCCCGAGCACAGTGGAATAGAATGTTGGTGCTGCTGCAGAAGCTTCAAGCCTTACAGGGGCACTTTGCCGCTGGCAGCAAACATTCCACCTTACTTTTTAAAGCATTCTGCCAGAGGCTATTATGGCCACAGATGGTGTCTGATCCACCCCTCATCATCTGGGTCCCCAGTCACCCTGGGAGCCCCTCACAGGGTGCCTAGACAGGTGAAACTCCTGCGAAGTCTCATCTGACTGCTGAGAGATGCTGAGGACCAAGAACCTAGAGGTGATGGCGCAAGCTGTGGCACTGACCGGAGTGGGGACAGCTCCAGGAAAGCCAAGTGGGACAGGCACAGGAAAAGGGGCACTGAAAGGCAGCAGTACAGCTAATATGTATCAGGTCTGCCTTGCAGAAGGCTGTGATGGAGGGGACCCTTCCTGGCACAACATGCAGCACCCTGAGGTCCCAGGTGCCTGGGCTGTCCCCGCTGAGCATCCAAGCACCTGCAGCAGTACCTTGGCACTTCCAGGGTACTTCATAGCTGCATCATGTTGATCAGGTGGAGAAAACACCACATTCACCAGAAAACGTCTGGCCACACCAGCCTGAGCACCTGCAGCATAAATTTCTTCCTTGGGATTAGGTGGGATGTGGACACCAGATTGTCCTCAAATCTTGTCCTTTCTCCAGTGCTCCTGGGTTGACCTGCAACCTCTTCCTGTCTCTGCAGCCTCCTCTTCCCCTCCTTCTGTCTCTCCCTCTGTAGGTAGTGCTGGTTCCTTAATGACCCTGATCATACAACTATTTTCTGGCCACACATAAATGCTTTCACACCCCCCCCCTCACCCCTGACTGCCATCACCGTATTAAAAAGCAACCCGCTGCTGGGAATACATTAGTGACTTGCAGCAGATCCTTCTCTGCAAGGATAATTACAAAAAATAGAGGGACAATAACTATTAATATTTTATTGCAGTATTTAATGAGCTAAAGCAAATCATCTTGCACTCCACTGGAACGACATGCTTTGTCATTCTTACGTTCCCTCCATCATTTTCTCCTGCTACCCATCTGAGAAGCCCTCCCTGCTTTCAAGTCTTGCTCACTCAGTGCAATTTATATTTCATCTAAGCTGCTTTTCTCCAACTTAAAAAAGGACCTTGCTACTTTCTGGGGCTGGTGAGCTCTCCCTTCCAGTGGCTCAGCCTCCAGACCTAACCACTTGTACCAAATGAGTCCTGGGAAAGAGCAAAACCTTTTATCTTAGCAGAGTAAAGCTGCCCTTTCATCTCAGGTGTTTATTGTCTCCATTTCACATGCAAGGAAACAGCTTCCAGAGGTTAAAGGAGGAGTTTTAAAGGCACTTTGGGACTCTGTGGGACTTGCATCCTTGCTTTTGACAGCCCTACATGGTGCAGGTCACCCACAGCTCAGGAGGGAGTGGGCAGCTGAGCAGGGGACAGAGACTCACTCTGCAGCCAGCCCCGTGTCCCGACCATGTTCAAGGGCAGCAGCCCTGCTGTGCACACTCAAAGATGGGGCCAGCTGGGCCTCACTCGTCTTGGGACTCCAAGTGGGGTCACTGCCATCCACGGGCAGTGCCAGTTCCTGTTCAGTTGGGTGAGAATATGGACCTGCAGAGAGACTGTGCTGGAGCCCTGACCCCAAAGCAAGGGGCAGGTTTGCTCCCACTCAGCAAACCCACTTCGTGCTAATCCCTGCCCTGCTGCCAGCCGTTTGAGGATGCTGGGGATGTGCTTTGGAAGGCTCAGTGAGGCTAATCCCCCAGCATTGCTCTGATTTGGGTTACCCTCCCTGGGAGCAGAGGATTTCAGGAATGCTTTGTAGGGGACCAAGGCTGCCAGGGTGGCCCTGGGCATCTGCACCTCTGCATACCAGAGAAATCCCAGCATCTCTCTCTGCTGGGCACAGACCCATGACATACACCCACTGGGGTTCCCTGGGGAAAACATCAATATGTCAATATCTGCTTTTGTATTTCCCTAAATTTCCTTATTCCTGCTTTTCAACCCATTATGGTAGAGGGAAAAATGCCATACAAATAGTTCTATAGGGTCCTATATATCAGGTCTATGTAATACAATAGTTCTGTATTTTATGTAGAGAATTTTATATGTGTAAATAGTTCTATAGTTTCAATATAGAGGTTTTTCTCTCTCTCTCTGAGACTATATAATAGTTCTATAGGCTCTTACATGTAGCTCCCAGTGGTCGGCACCCTAGGAAGCCATGTTCCAATAGCTTAAACTTTTCCTAGTGTACAAACCTCCATCTCTGCTGCAAGTTCATTACTTTTGAAACTCATACCACTCCTCTGTGCTCTGGCCTTCCAGGCAATGTCCATTTGCATCCCAGCCACCTCCTTGTCCCTTCCCTCATCAGTAAGGCAAGTCTGCAGGGGCAGAGCCCAAAAATACACAGCACAGCACCTTCTCCAGGCTGACAATAACCCTGGAAAGACCATTAGTAGCGAGCTCTGTCATCTTCTCAGTGTCATTTCATCCTGCCACGCTGGCCATGCACCCATCAGTGGATTTAACCCACTGCAACAAGATGCTCAGGGGAAAGGCACTATTCCTGTGGATGAGCACAAAGCCAAAGCAGGACATTCATATATTTGTGTCCCCCAACAGATAATATTACCATGTGTGTTAATATCTTGTCACACACAAGCCAAAGTCAATCAAGCTTCAAGAATACAAGCAGACCTTAAAGAGTGCCCAACCCAAACAGATCTGAAACAAGACGGTTTCATTTTAAAAGGACTCGGTAAAATAAAAGTTGAAGTTGTTATTGGCACAACAACCTTTACTCATGAAAGTGTGAGTAACAGAATATCTTTCCCTGAAAAATACTAAAAATATCTTATGGATACACACATGTGTGTATAAGGATATATGTTACCCTCCTTCAAACCATTCAGGATGTGATACAAAGGGTACAGAACAAGGATACAAAAGGAGACAGAGCTGAGCAGCATCCCTATCCAAGAGGAGCAAAACACGGGAAGTAGCAAGATCGCTGGCAAAGCTAGAGGGAAGGGTGTTTTTTGAGTATTTTACTGACTAAAAATCCAAGACCATGTGCTCAATGGGCAACACTTTGACACTGATTTCTACCAGTTGAACCAAGGATTTCAAGATGATGGGACCCTATTGACATGTGCTTTGGCTGGTCATTGCAGTCTATAGGCAATGAAATAGCAGGAGGTTCAAAATTCTTTCCCTGCCCCTCCCTTGCAGATGGCTGGGCTAACGGGACAGGGAACACAGGGGCAGCTTCCTTATCCTCCACAAATAAATAACCAAGCCCCAGCCTTTGTGAGTGGAGCAGAGATTTAATGTGCTGACAGCTTGCATTTTTTACCTTTAGTCAATACAAGAAAGGCCCCAAGACTATGATTCCCAACATCTGGATTCCATCAATATGTGATCTGTCATGATGTATCGGCATCCCTCCCTCTCTCCAGATTGAGCAATGCGGCTGGTTTTATTAATACGTCAAATACATTATCCGTGTAATACACTTGTCTGCCTCTGCCCTCCTGCTGCTCCCGCACAGCAGATTTGAATGTATGATGAATCAGTTTGCATTACACGTCTGTACGTCATAATTTGTCAGGATTAATAGAACTGTGTGCGTGAGGTTGAGGGAGCGGGAGCGAGCGCGTCATGTGTGTTTAGTGCAGAGATGTCTGTATCACTTATTTATCTCTGCTCAGGCCGCTGGGTTCCCGGAAAACAGCGAGCACAGCACATCTGGGAATCGCTGAGCAACCTGGAGTGCTCTCGCAGGCGCGGTCCTGCCCACTGGCCGCTCCAGCTGCAGAGCCATGGGAAAAGGGGTGATGGGGGTATTTTGGGTGCCTCTGACACACTGGGATTTCCCATGGCCCCATGCACAAGTTTGAGTCCCTGCACAATGTGTCAGGCACTGACAGCAGAGATACAAGGAAGGTGTCACAAGAGCTCTCAGTCTTCCTCCTCCTGGCTCTGTCAGAGCCTTGTTACATGACCCTGAAGCACAACTCCTTGCCTCAGTTTCCCAGCGTGTGGCATCTATCTCTGTGTGACTTGAAGAAAGTAATTTATTTTTACTTTGCAAATGACTTTTGGTCTTGATTGCTTATGGCAAAGAGCTGTGAGCCAACTCCAGCTGCTAAGCATGGCACCTGGTACAAGCTACGCTCTCCCTAAGACCCAGTGAAACATGCCCAAAAAACAGTCAGGGCATGATGGGAGGTAGTGGTGCTGTCACTCCTTTGCATACAGTGCATTTGTTTGTAGCTTTGCAGCTGGACTTTGACTTGCCCCTGTAAAACACCAATTTCAGCTATAAACTTTATTTACAGTATATTACATTGGATTTAGTGGAACCCATAAAGACCTGAGAACACAACTCCTCATGCTGTTGCTTCCCAGGGGCAACCCAGAAAGACCAGTGAAAGCAGCCTGCGTTGGGCATGCAGCTTCACTGCTGCATTGCCCAGCTGATGCAGAACCGCTACGACGTCTCTCGGGGCCCTGGGGGCTGCTCACCCCTGGGTCTGACACCCTGCCCACAGCATCATGTTAAATGTCTCTCAGCTCACTCCTAATGAGCTTGTGTGTCCACCCAGAACAGCCTGGCTCCACGCAGAGCTACCGTCTCATGACCTGCAAGCAAGACAGCCCCATCAGTGCAGTGCTGTGCTCTGTCTCATTACCAGTGCTTCTCAGCAGGACTAATTATCCTGGACATTAGTTGGTCTCTCTTGCCCAACATGGCATGGCCAAGAGGAGGCGTGAGGTCTCCTTGCTGTCCCTGCGCCGAATCCTCATCCCAGTGCTGTTGGGGACCACAGCATCCAGCCTCAAATGGTTTCCCATGAAGCTGCCTATCTCGATGTGCTCAAATCAGGGATTTGGGGATATGGAGCAGGGACCACTTACTTTAGCATCTGTAGGAGCTGAAGTCAGGTTGCAGGGAGAGGGCAGCAAGCAGATCTCAGTGTGCCAACACACTTCCCCACTGCCTCCCACACTTCTCAAGCCTGTTTCAGTTCCACTGCATTTAATAAAAGGTAGTAAGTGACCACCCTAAAGACCTGCACAGTCTAAATACAGTGTCAGATATCAGCAATATGGATAATTACAAACTGTCTTGAGCAAGGAATGGTGATACTTTACAGTACTGTCATTGCTGTTACTTTGCTTGCAGCAAAGTTCAGCAGCAATGTGGAGTTAAAATACCATAGTAGAGATCAACACCATCATGAGTAAGACCCACCAGCAGCATCTCACCATGGTAAGACCTCCTGCAAATGGCTCATGGCCTCCCTGAAGAGCATGTGTCCCACAGCAGAGCCCCCCAAATCCTGCCTCCAGGCTTGCCCCCTCTGCCCCTAATCATGATCCCACAAAGAGGCTCAGCTCCCCCAAATTAGTGATGCTAATTAGTGATCCCAAACTTTGCAAGGGGTTCTGCAGGGGAGGCTCTTGGCTGGCCCCACCACACTGTTGAAAGGGTTTTGCTTGGGCAAGAAATGGGTTTCTCAACCAAAGCAAATGGGGACCTCTCCATCAGAAAACTAAAAAAAAATCTGATTTGCCCCTTTTGCTTCTCCAGAAGGGCTGTGGGAAGTTCTGGCTGAGAAATCTCTCCTACCTCCAAAACCTGGACCCTGCTGTAAGCCCCAAGCCCACCCCTTCTGACACTACCTTGGAGGAGGTCTCAACTTACTCTTCTGCAGGGAAACCCAAGCCATGCCCCCAGGGGTCCCCAGCGGTTCCTCTGCTGGGGCCATCATGCAGCCCATCCTTGCGAGGGCTGGTGCCACCCTCCCTCCACTCTGCTCCAGAGGACACCGTGGTTCCATCCCCTCCCTGCGGTCACCACGTGGCTGAGTCCTGTCCCCCTCCTCCTGGTGCTGCTTCCCGAGCATGGCTGGAGGACGTGACGTCAAGGTCCCTTAATAGGCAGCAGTCACCTCACTTTAATAACAGCTCCCAGAAACAATTGTACATTTACAACCCAGCGAGCGAGCTTGGCACGCTGAGCCTGCTCCCCTTCCAAGGCTTAATTTGATTTTGACATATTGGCATGAGATTAAAGGGCTCTCATAAAAAAGGAAAAAAAAAAGAAAAAAAGAAAAAACAACACCAAAAAACCCCCCACACACATACGCATCCAGCCCCCCCACCGCCCCCTTTTCAGTGCTCAAGCAAAAGTGCTAACACTGTAATATTTTAAGTAGAGAAAATCCAAGTGTGCTTTACCCCCCGCTGGCTCTTATGCTGGGCTTATAAAAATTAAGTGGAAACCTACACAGCTGTAGGCTATAAATCCTTTGTCGCTAACACAGCCAGGCCTGGTACCTGCCTGCAAAAA
>VWZG01009205.1:144405-250485 GCA_013396735.1 Grallaria varia
AAAAGAGAAAATAAGTGAAAACTCCAAGATGCAAGCGGCCGAAGGAGATGCATGGAGCTGGCTGCGCTGGGCTGGGCAGGCATAGGAGTGGCCATCGGGGCCCTGGGGACATCCCCACGGCCAGGGGACTGCAGGGAGGAGGAGTGGGGAAGGGGGGAAAGTGCCAGAGCCTCAGGGAGAGCACAGCAAAGCAGTAAGAGCCCTCTCAGCTGAAGATCAATTAGCATCAATTACTGACTTCATTTAATTGTCGTAGAAGATGAATTTGTCATTTTTAGTCTGGAATTAATGGGAGACCTTCAACTTTCCCTTGGCAGCCCCATCAGGTCACTGAGTATTTTTTTTCTCCTTTTGCACAGGGAAGAAACATTGGCAGCAGGGAGGAGAGGCAAGAGCCGCCCACGCCACCAAGGTACCTGTCCCCATCAATCCTTGCCCATCCCCATCCATTCCCACACATCCCCATCCATGGCACAGGGTGGCAGCCAGCCATGGCAGCTGACTGGCACAAGCAGTTCAGACAGTTCTAGTGCCCTGACCAACCCTTGTGCAAAGCCTGGCAGCACTTCTGCCATCACCTCTCTTGTTTTCTCTTTTTTTGGGGGGCACCTTCCACTTTTTTCTTCTTTCCCATTTTCCACCAGAAATTAATTTTGCAGCCGAGGGCTGCAAAGTGTTTACATTTTCCCCAGCAAACAGGCGACAGTAAACAATGAACGCTCGCAGATGAAATTGAATTTATAACTGCATTATGGGGCCAGATAACGCCCTAAAATAATACAACGATAAGGAAATTCGATTTGATTGCCGCCACGAATCAGCTTGGGCCCATCTGCAGCCAGGGCCTTCCATAATAATTTTAAATTGGGTTTGTAAACCTTATTTGTCCTTAAATATTTCTGTCATTTTTCATTGCCAGAGACAGGTCCTTGGGTGCAAGGCGGCGGATTGGCCCCGCCGGAGCCGTGTCGGGGTGCAGGCAGAGGGCTGATGTGGGTGCCTGGTGTACTGAGCGGGCGCCAGGGCTGGCAGTGACAGCCACTCATCCTATCCATCACCGTGTTGACAGCCAGGGAGGAATCTCAGGCAGAAATTGAGTTTGCCTCACAGGGGACAATTGAACAAATTAATAGACCATTAGCCAAGCGGTGACCTGAGAAATGAGGGTGCTCAGGCTCCCCCCAGGTTTGGTGGGGAGGAAGGAGAGAGAGGCAACAGCAATCCTGCTGTTGTCCCCGTGGGGACAGTCCCATTGCCCTGGGATGGGACATACGGATGGGCAGCCATTGAAGCTTTCTTGCAGCCCAGCATTGGCTCATCTGACAGAGGCTGTGTCAGTGTGCTGGTGTGTAGAGGCATGGCAGGAAGAATGCAGGATTCCAGTGGGAGATGGCAAGAGGGGCTGCAAGGATGATCCACAGTACTACAGAGGGACAGTCAGGCAGCAGCAAAGTGAAAGGTAGGGAGAGAGAGAATAAAAGCCCAAATTCTCTCTTGTTTCTGAAAAATCTCCCACAGAAAGCCATCATACAGAAGTGCCACATGAAATGGTGCTGCAGCATGCATGGAACAGCTCCCAGGTCCTCGGGGTTCAGGTGCATGGGATATCCCCACCCCCAGTGAGTGACGGGCTCATGGATACTGCCAGCCAGGACCCTGGGGTCTGAATTGATCCCTGCCAGTCTCAGCCCTCTTCACACAATGAAGGACGCTGAACAGGGAAAGCACTGAGCCATCCCTGTGTCCCATTCACCAGCTGGGGCTGAAGGACCTTGTGGAGGATGAATCCCAGGAGGAGGTGATCCTCCTGCCTCCAAACAGCTGCCAGGTGCCCTGTGCAGCATTTCCCCTCTGCACCCTCCCCCGAGCTTGCCTGTATCATCACCATTCATTATCCAAATGACTATATTTATTAAGTCCCCTGCCAAGGCGTTACAGAGTGGTCTGTAACAGAGATTAAAAGCAGAATAAAACACCAACTGATCTTTTTTCAAGTAAACAAGATGATAAACAGCCTCAGCACAGGCTATCAGAAACACACAAACTGTGGGAGGGATGCTGAATTCATCGCTGCCACAACAGGGACATAGTTGTGCCTGCAAGCACCTCACTCTCAGAGGTGGGGATCAGCCCTGCACACATGCATCTGCTTGTCCAGCTTCTCCCTGCACTGAAGACCCAGTTGGTGGAGGAAAACCTTCAGCTGCCCTGCTCCACCCCACTTTGGTTAGGATGCTGACCTCTACAGGAATGTCCCGCCTTTCCTCTGCTCCTACAACTTGTAGGGCATGGACAGCTCAAAGATGTTCCTCTGCCAGTACTGACAGCTGGCTGCAAAGGCAGGCCTGAGCCAGGCTACGTTGGTGACTGTCCCCAGGCATGCCAGCCCACTGACCCCCATGACACCAAGGTATGACAGTCCAGAGCAGCAGTCAGATGGACTGCCATAGTCCTGGTGGCTTTTGCCAATGGCCGGGAACACAGGGGGATGCAGCAAAGAGCCACAGCTCCTTGCTCCTGCCCACTCAGGTCTGCAGAGCACAGAATGAGCCCCTGTAGCATCAGGCTGCTTGGTTCCTATTTTCAGAGGTATTATCTTAAGTCTGTGGAACAAGGTGCTTTATGAGGAGGCACCAGGTTTCCTTTGTCTCTGCTGGAGATAATCAGGTGCAGATAGGATATATATTCTGTAAAAACATACACTCACTTCCACTCACTGGTTACCTTTTCTCTGAGAGCTGTAAGGGTTTCAATTACCGGATTCTGGGATTTAGTGCCCAGGGCTTTTTGGTGTGCGTCAGATTTATTAGAAGGTTTAGTACCAGCGGAGGATTCACGCATTTACTCCCAGGAGCCCAGCTTCCGTTCACAGACCCTAAATCACGAGCTGAGATGGGCTATTGTCACTTACGACATTAGCATGGTTAACGTATGTGGGGATGATTAATAGGGATATACACGCAACCTCCCTTCCTCCCCAAATGCTGCATTTCTGCCACCTCTGCCCCAGCCAGGGGCTGCGAGGGGCATGGCCAACTCACCTGCCTTCACAGGGAGAGTCACATCATACCCCCTCACTGGGAGCCCTGAGTGCTCAGCACCACCAATATCACTGCTTGATGCAGTATTATTTTTAAGATAAAGTGTTGAAGACACTCAGGGTCAGAGGTCTTTCTGCCAAGGCAGGGCTGTGGGAACCCCCTGCCCTCCAAGGGCAAAGGGAAGGTGGACAATGGGAAGAAGGTGGCTGGAAGAAGGGGCATGACGCAGGTTGGCAAAACTGCGGAGAAAACCCATTATGCTAAGAGTAAACCCAACCTTCCCTGGCAGGACTTACCCACCCCTTGCTGGACCCTTCCTTGCAAAGGACACTTCCTGCTAAATATGCCACTGAAGTAAGGAGAAGAGGATGGTGCCTTTAATAAGCAGGGAGCAGCTCAATGAGCCAGTCACTTTCATCCAAGTAGATATCCCATGAAAAAACCCATGGGATTATCCTACCCATCTGCCCAGACTCACATCTGCAAGAGCATATCCACATTTTACAGTCCTCCCTCTTGCTCCAGGATACTGGCAAAAAGGCTGAAACTCTTCACACAAGTGGCGTCCCAGCACCTCATGGATACAGCAGCCTTTGCATTGTAGGCTCTGTACATTGCACTGGCAATTACCTGAGGCTTGAGGTGAGCCCTCAGCACTGCTGCGCTCCAGGGGAGACACGACCATACTCCTAACAAGCAAGATCCTGATGGCTTTTGTCCTTTTTCCAATACTGTGTTACTTAACATTCCTTCTTTTTTAATTAAAGCAGCCCCAGCTGATTTTACAAGCTTGCCACTGATTCTCTCCCAGTCTTTGTATCTCTCATATGCTCAAGAGCTAGTATTAATTATTAGAGCCAATTTACTGTTTATACTCTGATGTTTTAACTAATTACCACTAATGGCAGACACCAGTGGGCAATCAACTTCATTTAGTTCCCAGTGCAAACCACTCATTACCATCTGAGAGGGAAAGAGAGTGAGTGCGGGAGGGATAAATAGAGAATGTGCTGTATGGGTGAGTGCCTGGGACTGGGCATGTGCTGCAGTACTGGGGATGCTTCTGTTTCTCAGGGCAGCCCCTTTGGCAGGGCTCTGGGGAAGGATTAAAATCTACAGCATACATGGATGGGCAGCAGGGGAAAGCTGCTATGCAAAACTCTGCGGGAGTTGTGAAGATCGCTGGTTCTTCATGCCATGTGCTAAACCCTGCCTTGGCATCAGGGAAACAGTCTGAGCCTGAGATAGCTACAGTTATAGGAGAGTAATGCGCCTCTTTTCTTGCATGGTAAATGGCTCCTTTTCTCTGCTAGAACTCATCCCCGGGGAAGTGCAGCCCCTGCTCATGTTCTTGGTTTGGTGTGACACCAGATGGAGCCAGGCTTTCTGAGTCCCAGGTGCCTCTGGTGTTAATTCTGCTGTGAGAGGAATAGTGGGTGATGCAAAGTCAAGATGAGCTGGGGCTGAAAGGCCTCTGAGCTGAGCTTCCTCCTGTCTGGAGCTGAGCTTTAAGACTGGGCCAATGAAGGTCGGTCATGGAGACAATTCAGCTATTTCTGTGGCATATTGTCAACACTGATCCTTAACGCAGCACATCCCTCAGCCTAGCTTGTGTAGACACTTGCTCCCTTGTCTACTTGCTCCCTCTGGAGACCCAGGAAAGACCCCGAGACATGTTTATTCCCATGCACCTCACAGCCACTGCAGGAACCCATAATGCTGAAAGCGCACAACCTTCAGGTTGTACAACTGTTCTGGCTGTGATCGCCTCTTTTGGCCCAAAAGAACAAACTTATGGTGCAGAAAAGGGGCTTGCAAGGAGGGATGATGAAGTGAGATAATTTTACCAGAGCTGGTCTGGCCCTCTGGCTTCAGGAAAATCTTTAGTGTGCACAGCCCAGAGCACAGCATGAGTGACTGAGATCCTGGGTGTCCTGTGTGGCTGAGAAAAAGTGATATCCATGTCCATTTGCCTCCTACTGCAAGACCTGCTAAACCTGAGTGGAGACAAACCTCCAGACAACTGCATTTGTGCTTCTGGACTCCTCCAGCCCTGGAGTGTGAACCTTTTCAGGGGACAGAGAGCTCTAATGACCTGCCAAATGATATCGTTGCCAGTAGTGGGAGTCCTGCCCTAACAAAAGGGACCACAATGTTTTCGGAGTTCACTTTAGCACAGTGATGCCACAACAACTCTGCTGGGAATCCCAAAACTGGGGCACAAGTCCAGCCACAGGGATGGGTCTGGGCATGACCTCTCCTGTCTTTCTCTCTCCCTTTCCCCTTTTCTGTCATTCTTTCCTTCCCTGATTTGCTCTGTTGAAATCCTGCTTTGGAAAGGGAGATGAGGAGTGTTGGGAGACCTGCTCTGCCGTGGTGGGGACATGGTCGCCTTTCTTGCAGAGAGAGGGGGTTATAACTATGCACACATCTGAAATGTAATTGCTGTCAGCTCTCTCCATTCTTGCAGCACGAGGCCTTTAATCTCTCCCACCAGACCCATCGGCCCTGATATTGCAGCTCCAGAAAGGCTGGTTTTATGTACTTTAACCCTGCGACCTTTACAAATCCCATCATTCCAATCAATACGTCTCATTAGCGTTAGGTAAATGTATGGGATGGATGGGGAGCTGTGCAGGGAGGAGCCTGCAAAGGGTGGGGTGGAAAGTGCTCCTGCCTGCCTGCTCTCAAGGGCAGCACAGCCCCACCCTGCTCCCTGAATCCTGGGGGCATCCTTCCCCACACAAGCATCCTTGTCCCCAAATATCCTTCCCCACACATGCACACCTTGGTCCAGCCAGAGATGGGGGCCAACTAATGTGGAGCAGGAAACAAAGTCCCTGCAAATCCAACTGCAGAGTCAAGAGCCCAAGCTGTTAACTGGACCAAGCTGTTGGAGCAATTTTTTTCCCTGTCCTTGGGAAGCAGACATATGTTTTACAGCTTTTCCCTATGTTGACTAAATGAAAACATACGGGCCCCATGGCAGGTGATGGGAAAACACTGTGGGGTGTGCGCAGGGCTGCCTGCCACTCCTGCATGTCAGGCAGGGGAGCTGCCAAAGAAGGCAGCCACTGTGGATGTCAGGACAAAGGCAAGGAGTGGGGTGAGGAAAGGAAATCTTTGGCACTTCCCATGAAAATGGAGGGCTTAATCCATGGAGTAGAGTGAGTTTACACTACGGAAGGACGTCACCAGCACAGTGTGGTGCCACATGGGACCAACCCACATATTCACAGGACACTGGTCAATCAAGGATGCTTCAATAAAAGGATGGGGCCAGTCCTGCCCTTGGGAAGGCTGGAGGCAAGGTAACGTTGCAATCTGTTTTTTGCTGGGAAGGGGTCTCCCTTCCCCTGGATCAGTGCCTCAGCCAGCAGGGTTGTAAATATTATTTCTGCCCATAAAGCTACCCAGCTCTCCTCCAAGTCCTGCTCAAACATTTGACTTGGGTGACCCACCGGCAGCCATAGATCCCACGGGAGGAGGCATCTTGGGGGCTGCTATTGCTGCTGCATACCTGCGGTGGGGACAGCCTAACTTGCCACCTGTGCTTCCTTGCTCGCTGTGCTGCCACCAAAGTCTGGGGTGGCTTCCCAGGAGACCATAGAATAAGTGGCCTCCAGACTTTGGCTCTGTCAGCTTGCCTGTGCTATGGGCCTTGCAGATCTGCACAGTGCCAGACCTGTGTCCCACAACTTGGACTGAGATATCTCATGCTCAAACAAATTAATAACTAGAAAATCCAGCTCCCCAGAAAGAAATTAAGGTCTTCTCCTCCTAGCAGAGCAGGCTGGGGTGCCCAAGGACATGAGGGTGTCTTCCTTGCCCTCCTCAGGCAGGGCAAGCTTTTTCAGTGGCATCTGGAACTGGGTTTAGTTTCTGAGCTCTGCTATCCCCATCTGCAGAGCCAGCATGTTACTGCAACGGCATTCAGCCCCGCCAGCTTCAGGTTCAGTCCAGCAGTAAAACCAGCCTGATGAATACAGGGCACAAAATATATGTGTACATCTATTTCTACAAAAGCCTACAAAAGCAAGGGCTTGAAAACCACGGGCCAACTCTGCTTTTCCTTTTTGGCCATGTTTAATGGAAGTTTTTTTCCATACAGTTTACAGCTGGACCAAATACAGCTCTTGCTGGAGTGCGGGACAGCCAAATTTGCTAGTGGGGATATGTGGAGCTGGGTATATGATGTTCCCATGTTCGCAGGTGCTTTGGAGATCTGGTTCATGTGCTCCCCGCTTCCCAGCACTGGTGCCTGCTCTCCTTGTCTCCCTACTGCTCTGTTTGTCAAGGCTCTTCAGCAAGACCTCGGACTTGTTGACAAGCACTAAACTTCGCTGTGGCATGAAAACCATTTAAGCACTAAGCTCCTCTCAGCTTTAGAGAGATGACTGTGTGGCACAGGATGTCAGCGCAGCCCCTGTCAGGAGGCAGAGGGAAGGAGAAATGAATAAATCCTCTTGTGGGGCCAATTTCACTCAGCCTGACACTGTCCCTCCTGGAATTAAATGTGCAAGTCCCAAGGTGTCTCTCCAGAGCGATGGGCTGCTCTGCACACCTGCCCATCAGTTCCCCAACCAGCAAGCAGCCATGAAACCTGGGTCTGGTCCATGACAGGAAAAAACAGTCCATAGCTCAGAGTCATCCTCTCCAACAGAATAACTGTTAGGCCCAACAGAGCCCCTGCTGTGCAAGTCCCCAGCATTGCCATGCACTGGGTTACCTCACTCTGGCTAGGGGCCCCCAAAGGCATGGCACCCATGTGCATGGGGCTCATGGGATCTTTCAAGCAGTGCTTTCTTGACACCAACACCAATGTGGAGCCAGCAGAAAAACCTCCCAGGCAGCTGCAGACCTCCAGCAAACTTTTTGGATTAGAGCTGCTCTCCTTGACACTGCAGTCCCTGCCTGGCCTTCCCCACCTGGCAGGAGGGCATCCCACACAGCCACTGCAAAGGGGAACAGGGCAAGAGGGCAGAAAGCTGACACGTCCCCCAGCCACATAGTTGCTGAAGGAGGACAGAGCAGTGGCCTTGCTGCAAGACCCTGTTTAACCTTCTGGGACTTGTCTGCCAGAGGAATGCTTAGCAGGAGGAGAGAGATTGTAGATAGACAGGGAGATTGGTGGGGCCAGAGATACAGGGGAGTGCAACAGCCTTAGATTTTATCTGTGTCTCTGTCAGGCCGGACGACCTTGGAATCCCAATCAACAGTTGTTAATAAAATGCAGGGGAGAAGCATGAGGGGTTAAAGGCAGAACACGCTTCAGGGCTCCCAGGGAGCCTCTTACAGCTGAGGGCACTCTGTGCTGCCACTATCTAGTCTAATACTACTTGGAGCACGTAAGTAAACTTAGCAGCTCCCTTCTCCTTACCCACTGGAAAGGATGCTTTTGGACAGCAATGGGAACAGAAGGAATTCCCAAAGGCCTGGAAACTCCTGACAGATCCCTGTCAGCATCACTGGCTCCTGGACACCTGCCTTATTCCTGTGCTGCACCCCCTGAAGGGCTGGAGCTGAGCCTGGTGCAGGGAGAGGTGGGAAGAGGCTGGAGGCAGCCGCAGAAGTGGCAACAGGAACTTTCCAGTTCATCCTTTCACCCTTGGTCCCACACCTATAAATATTCCCTTGGCAATATTCAACCCCCTGGGCTGTTCTTCTGTGTGTCCCTTACCCCCATGCACTGTCTGGATGCACTGGACCCATTCCTTCACTGCATTCCACCCATGTCACTGGGATCTCCCCTTCTTTGTAAGGAGCTAGGGAAGGAGCTGGGGTAGCCCCAGGGATGGGAAAGGAAGAGAGAGAAGGTTTAGGGTATTACTGGAGAGCAAACAGGTGCTCAAAGCACTGGGTTCTCATCCCAGAGGCACGACTGCCTCCCTGCTGCTCCCTGTCTCCTCCTCACCTCAGCTCATGCAGAAACCTGGCTCTCACTCACCCGTCATTTCAGTCCCAGCCATTACAATGACAAGGGCGATAAGAGATTCTTATCAAAGTGCACAGAATTGATTTGAAGCTGAGCCCCTTCCCTACAGTCCTCCTCCTCCTCACATCTGCTGGAGCAGCAGACTGACACTGCAGGGGGACTCAGCAGCTGGGCTTGCTGGAGAGCAAAGATGACTGTTTGGAGTTCGGATCCCACCAGAGATCTGTCCCTCAGCCTAGCAACGTCAGGAGCATCCTTTGGCTGGAGATAGAGCATGGAAAAAAGCCAGGATGTTTGGGCTCCCTCCCACCATGCGTCTGTGGGAGACCTGATTAGTGTCCATGGGCTGCAGGAGGGACAATGCAGCTCTGCATCCCTGGAGGGCACTGTGAGCCTCTGTCCAAGGGGATCTGGGCAAAAGGTATGGCCTGCCAGCTAGGGCAGGAGCTTTTCTCCTTCTTGTGCTCGGGTGGAAAGAAGGAGAAGGTCCTGCAGACCCCACAAGAGAGACAGGGATCATCCGGCAGTCCTGGGTCCCAAGCCTGGGGCTCACTGGCACCCTGTTTTACTCTAGCTATCCAAAGAGCTCTCATTTTCTACAGCTCAGTGTGGCTTACTTTCATTCAGATCTCCTCTTGATCCTGCCCACCCTCCCATGTTTGAGGGGGACATATCTTGCCCTGCCACAAGTGGCTGATGGGGACAGTGCTCAGGGAGAAGACAATTCCCGCTGGCAGAGCAAGGGGCTCCCATGACAGATTGTCTGTAAGCCCCAGTCACAGCACAACAGCCAGCGTCTCCCTGGCATCACTCCAAGCTGCTGTCCCCTCTCCTGCCTAGAGGTTATCTATATATCTCTCAAAGGAAGCAGAGCTTTCACACAAGTTTCAGTGATGTTTGGGCTGATTTTTCACAGCTGCCTAGTCTTTTGATCTTTCCCTGCAGTCACTGCCTCCACCATTTACAAAAACTCAGTTCCTCCCACCTGCCTCAAAAGGTGGCCAGATCCCTGCTTGGTGCAGTCCTCTGAGACTCACACCAGCCCAGGATTCCACATTTCAGTTTCCCCCTTGTCAGCTGCGAGCTGGCTGGCAGAAGGCTGTGCACCCAGGAGGGGAGGCACAGGACTTGGAAGCACAACTGCCTACACCCAGACTGCCCTGAAGGGTTGGCACTGCAGCTTCCCAGTTCTTGGCAGTGCTTTGGCTCAAATACACGCACTTGCTCTTTGCTGCACACCTGCCAAGGTGAAGCAGGACCTCAGCCACTGGTGAGGAAACTGAGTTACAAGGCGGGTTGTGGGCTTGCACAGTCACACAGCACAGCTCTGGAGGAGACTGAGGCATACTGCTCTGGAGCTGCTGAGGGGACCAAGACAACCTCGTCTAGACCTACCTGAGGAGACTCAGCTCCTTTTCAAACCTTGAAGTTGCAGCAGCTCTGGCCATGATGTTGCAAATCCTCCCTTTCCTCCCAGAAGCATTTCTGGGAAGGGCAGAAGCACAAAGCAGTGGCAGGGGAAGCATCTGAACAATCAGGGCTTGTGCAGAGACGAAGAAAGGCCCTTCTTGTCAGCGGGTGCAGTTGGGGTGAACCCGGAGGCATCGCAGGATGGCACCCCAGGTACTCCAGCTGTGCCAACGCTACAGCCCAACAGAGAGGGGGCTGTTGTGGGCCCAGCCCCAGCACAGGGTGTTACCGCCTGCCTTGGTTAGTGGGGATGCTCTCTCTTTGTGCCTGCTGGTTTCTGCTCTGCTGACCTGCTTTGCTCCCTCGCCCAGCGCCATCCATCAGCTCTGGCAGCCGTGTCAATTCCAGGGCTCTGCAATGCCATTCCCCACGGGAAAAAGCACTTTTTTTTAGGGGAAAGGAGAAGTATTTTCTCTCCCGGCATGCTGCAAGACTCCCTTCCTCAGAGACATTTAATGCTTCGTCCTGACCAGCGACAGGGGCAAGGCATGTGCCTGCATTTTTCATTCTGCCCAGCCCCAGCCTCCCTGCAGGAAAACAGGGCCAAAAGAGCTGCAGTACCTGCGGTGCCCCTGGGGCAGATGTGCACTGGCCCTGTCAGGAGTTGGGAAGAATCAGTCTGGCAACGGCCCAGTTCTTCACACGGTGCCTTATCTGGGCTGGCAGCAGCAGCAACTCAAGGAAGGTGTTGTTTCCTGTGTCCTATGTCCCATTTGCCAGCCTGCCAGGTGGCAGTGGGGACAAGCCAGGGGTGCCAGCTGTGAGCTGAGTCAGGCTGAGGAAGGCACTGTTGTTGGGATCAAGATGGAACAGGGTGTGTTAACACCTCTGGCCCTGAAAGCCCTCCTCCAGGAGATGGCAGGTTTGAAGCATATGCTGGCAGCAATGCCCCACGCCTGAGTGCTCGACACGAGGCTGCAGAGCTGGAGGCTACAGAGTTGAGTGGTGTAAAAAAGCAGGATCCTACAGGCAACCCTCATCCCTTCCTCACGGCTTCCCTGGGCCAGGGTCAGCCCTGCAGCGCTGGACACTGAACCAGTTCTCTCCAGACCCAGCTTGCTATCCTGAAATCCAGATTTGGGGCAGGACCTGGCTATAATCAGGCCTTTCTGCCCCTGTCCCAGCAGTCCCACCTCAGCAGCAGAAACATCACCCTCAATACTCAGTTCTTAATAGTCCTGACAATTCGCAAGAAAACAGGGGCATTAAATGTTAATTATATCTATTTGGATTCAAAAAATTTTATTACTTAATTATAGACAGAGTCATAAAAAGGTGCAGAGCAAGAGGTGCTGCTGTTCTACACGGCAAATAGGACTGAGCATACTCGCCCATCCTGAGCTCTTGCTGGGCAAGGATGGAGGGATGTCCCCATCATGGCCACTGCATGGTCCAGGGCTGGACTTTGCCCCTTGGAAAGGGGCTGCCATGGGAAGGGGCTGTGTGGGGGCTGTGCTGGCGGGGGCGTTCAGTGCCAGTGCCGGAGTCTTAGGGCACATGGCAGGTACTTGCTTAGCTGTTGCACTGGCGGGACCTGGCCTGCCCCAGCCTGTGGGCTTCTAATTTACTGCTTTCCTTACCGTAAAACTGAAAGGGGAAGGTGCACCCTTTAATCACTGCCTTCGGGGCCCCGCCTGAAACCACACAGAGACCAAGCAAAGGCTAGGAGTTAATGCTCCTTCCGACACCTTTTTATGATTCATGGGCCTGACCTTGAGCCATAAACCGCTCAACCTCCCCGCCACACTGCCAGTATTTACAGCCTGCAGGGGCCACTGCACGCAGCCACCGATGCAGACCCACGGCCGTGCATGCCAGCACAGGTACACAGCCAGGGATGCAATAGGTACGCCACCGGAGGTGCACAGGCTGGGATGGCTACACGTCTGGGGATGCCCATGCAGGTGGACAGACATGGATGGATCCTAACACAGCACTGGAGGTGCACCTAGTGCACTGATGAATCCGTGTTTAGGCACACCTCTGTGTGTGTGCGCACAGGAAAATGCACAAAGATGTCCTAATTGGGGAGCCCCTGATGATGCATGTAAGAGTACGTTTCACGCTGGGAGGTGGGCACCCACATTTCTGCTTCCTGGGAATTGGCCCCCAAACACTGGATCAGAGTGGGGGTTTTCTGCTTGTTGCAGCAGGGCAGAGGGACAAGTGCTCTGTGGCCATGGGCCATGGCTTCATGGGGGAGGCAGCCAGGCTGAGCTGGCACACCAAAACACTCCCAGCATCTCACAGCACACGACCCACTCCCCAGCAGGAGGAACAGATGTTGACTCACAAACTGCCTTGGTGGCACTTCAAATGTAGGTCCTGGCATCAGGATTTATCCTACTGCAACCCACCAGTCTGCCAGCCCCAGGTCTTGCTCTAGAGGTGAGACCTATGAAAGCCTGTGCTTGTCCACATTGCAGCAGAGTGAGGTCTACTGGTTAAAGCGAGGGGTGCCCCTTTGGGTGGGCTCAGGTCTGCCAACTCATTGCTTTATGCCTCAGTTTCACCACCACCACCACAGCATGAAAAATAATCCTGAGCCATCATGTTTGCATGGAGTTGGGAGGCCGAGATTGTTAATGTTTGCGAAGTGGGTTTGGCTCCTCTGATAGAGGAAGCCAGAAATGTGAAGGTCATTATTATTAGAGGGATTAAAGCTGTTGAACCCAGAGCAAGAGGGTACAGGGGAACACAGCAGCTCTTCTGAAGCAGCAACAAATCACATACATGCACAACCTCAAAACAGTGATGAAGGCTATGATTATAGCCTTTTAGAAACATTGGTCAGAACAAGAAGACTGCCAGAATGCCTTCTAACACTTCTATGAAAAAAATAGTCTCAGAGAACACAAAGGGGACTGAGATAGGCTATTCCCAGAGACATCCAGAGCCTATCAGTGACCATTCAACACATGCCCAAATCTCCCAGCCCAGGCCCACGAGCATCACTTGCCACCACAGACCACCTGGTGCTCACCAGGATCAGGACCTTCTCCTCTGCCCCCATCAGGGCACTACAGCACTGGACAACTTATCCAGAACAAAACTCTCCTCCTTTTTTTTTTTCAAGTTTACAGGTAGCCCCTTTTTTTTTGTTTCCTCCTTACAAAACAAAAGAGGGAAAAAACATCCTTATCTCCGAAAGCAGAGTTCAGGAAAAAGCTGCTGGTCTTTTGGACTTGGTGAGTCCCCATTGGTAGCCTTGCTTGTCATGGAGAATTTATCAGCCAAACACAGTGCTAGTATAATGTGCCATATAACTAGTGCATAAACAAACTTCAGCATGATAAATGCCCTGCTTTGAAGCCATAAAGTTATTAGCTAGTGGCTGTTAGCTACTGCTTAGCATGGGACATGCTCCTTCCATTAACCCCTTGATGCCCCGTTTGCACTCAGAAGCCCAGGGAGAACTCTGGAGGGCACCTCCACAGAGCAAGAAATCATGGAAAGATCTGTCCAGCAGGGATGTTTCTGCTGGCACTTGTCTGTGCACATTGTACCTGCTGCAAGGGCTGTAGGAGGGAAATGCTCGTTGGGAATGAGTCTATGAAGGCTGGAATCCCCTTGCTGTCCTATTTGAGACCTTCAACAGCTCCTCACCTTCCCTCTGCTCCTTGAGAGGCAAATGCAGAGGGGAGCTGGGCTGGGGCACTTGGGTATATGCCCATGGCTCAGACTCTCTGGGCTGGTACCCATTTCAGAGATGGGCTAAAATGGGGTTGAAGAAAGGCAGTCAACCCCACAGTGCCCAGGTCACCTCCTTTAGATGAAGAACTGCTGAGGACTCTGAAGCAAAAGCCCGAAATTTTTCTGGCAGCAGCCAGGCAGCGAGCTTCAGTGAGGTGTTTAGAGTTCCCTCTGCTGCCTGCAGTGCACGGCTGCCTGCAGCTCCTGGTGAGCATTGCCTTGCTGGAGGCTGGGAGCTGCTGGAGGAGCAGAGCTGTGTCCCAGGGCCAGCATTGCTGCCCATGAGCCACTCAGCTGGAGATGGCTGACCAGCACCAGCAGAACAAGCTGCCAGCAGTGCCATGGCTCCTGCCAGCACCGTACCTGTGCAGCATCCTCCGCCACACAGAGTCAGGCTGTGACACCCTCCAAGGACCTCTGGACCCTCAGGCCACTTCCTGCCCCTGTTCCACTGGACAAAGGCAGGGAGCTGTGTGTGCTAAGGACGGCAGGGCTACAACTCTCAGCCCAAGGCATGGACGGGGTTACACAGCAGTGTGGCAACTTCTTGGACACACAGCCAGGAGCCCCAGTGAGAGATCCTGGTGCCCAGGGGCTAACTCCCATCCTTTTCCCAGTAAAACTACCCCTGCAAGGCAGCAGGAGATGTCGCAGTAGGGCCAGCAGGGGGGCAGCAGGACTCAGGGCTGCCTCAGTGCCTGTTCCTCATTAGAAGCCCAGCATTGAAGAAACTTGTAATTAGAGCCCTGAGTATTAATTAATCTCCACGACCCTCCTCTCATTCTCCTGCTACTGCTCCCACAGCTCAGGAGGTCAGTCTGGATTATTAACACACTCAAGTAGAGGATGGCAAGCTTGCTGAGTGGGTTGGCAGACATCAGGCCACATTCCTGTGTTCAGAGCACAGCCAAAGACACCCTGTCCCTCTCCACCAGCATGGCTCCCTTCTCTGTATCCTCTCTCTCATGGCTGAGCTTGCTAGAGGTCACATCTCACTCACTTGGGCACAGTCAGCACCTTGGGGACAGCATTAAATGAGCTGAAACCTTGCAGAATGAGCAGAGTTGATTTTACTCCAACTCAGCCTGCACAATCCCTTGCACAGCGGCTGAGGGCAGAGTCCTGCATCTCAGGGGCCAGATTGAGCCTCACTGGAGACAACATACCCTTGGAGGCTCCAAGCATGACGGAGAGCAGAGCAGCCATCCCAGCTAAAGACACTACTGAAAGGTCTTTGAGCATCCCATCTCTGTTCATCCAGGTCTTGCCTGGGTCTTTAAGAGCCTCAGCACTAACAAGTCAGCTCTGGTGCACGGAGAGAACATTGGATACCCTTTTTACAGCATGGCCCCTCCATCCTAGGGCTGTCCATGCAGATCCAGCTACTTGCACATGGCTCCTGGGATTGCCAGACTCCCTGGCAAGATGCTGTCCAGGCACAACCTGAGAACCAATATGCTAGAGAGCTGCCTCAGAGTAAGAAAACAACATATTAAAAAAATCCAAACTTTTCTGACTCCTTTGTAACCACCAACTGTTTCCCTCATCTGATTTTTCCCCTTTTCTTCTGCAGCAATAAAAAGGGGAAAATCAACATCCAAATGATCTTGTTTATGGTGACTAAATAAGCTGCATGTGCTTAATCCGTTAGAGTTTAATGAATTTACGACTTGCTTTGGAATTTGACAAGGGCTGTAAAAGAGTAATTAACATTTATCAGTGTGTTTTTTACACACACCCCACCCTCCTCCCGCCTCCCTTCCCTCCTCCTGCTGCCTGTCGCAAAGCAGCACCGGGTATCGGGGGGAATATAAAAAGTGATCAATTAATTCTTAATAATCTCGGGGAAAGATTGTAGAGTCACAGTATGAACTCAGGGAGTGTCAATAAACATGCCAAAGGTTGGTCTCCCCCATCCTGGCACTGCTGCAGAGGAATGTGGGCAGTCAGGGAGGGGATGGGGCTGTGGGGGTGGCGTATTGGTGGACCAGACCTGCATCCCTTTTCTTGTCTGTCACACTCCACCAGCCTCCAGAGCAGCTTTCTGTCACTGACATAGTGGCCTCTGGGACAGGATGAGAGTGAGCAGGTAGCTGGTGACAGGCAGGGTCCCTATATGACACTGCAGTAGAGGTGATTTGAAAACACAACCCATCACTAACTATGCCAGCTGATAGTTCTGTCCTAATAGACTTGAACCTGTTGAGAGTGAGCCCAAACCCTCCTCACCCTGATTACAGGGCAGCTGAACATCTGCTTAGATGAAGAGTTGCCCCCACTGTCACTTGGCAGAGGCAGATGCCACTGTTTCAGCTGTACTAGACATAAAGGGACATCGCTGCTGATCCCCGAGACAAGCAAGGGGGTCACCTTGCTTGTGCCCAGCCCTCCCACCTGCTTAGCTGCTGTGGAGCAGGGAGGAAAACAGGGATGCAGTTCTGGGGCTGCAAGGGGACAAGCCTAGGCTCCTCCAGCAGTCCTGGGGTGGGCTGATCTAATCCCAGCAGATTTCTGTGCTGGAAGCCCAGCATGTCCTGCCCTGGGCCATCTCCCTTGCCAGCCTATAGGTAGGACACATCCCCTGCTGCTGTGACCACAGCATCCTTCGCTCAGCAGTGGCCTTTCTAGGCATGTGTGTGACCAGGTACAGGGAAGCCTGTGTGCTGGGACATCCATGGTGGAAGAGAAGGGTCAGTGCTCCTGGGGGTCAGCAGGCTCTGTGGAGGAGACAAAGAAGCATCTGGGCTTGGCTGTGGGGCAGAGGGTCCTGGAGACCCACAAACAAAAGTTCAGGATGATAAATCCTCAGAGGTTTGAGACTGTCCGGGGATCTGCTCCAGACAAAAACAAATTCTCCCTGTCGAACATAATAGCCCAGAAATAAGCAATGAGGTAGAGATGGAGAGGGTTGGACTCAGAGCGTCTGGAAAATCTCTGCCCAGGCCCATGCAGAGCATTGGTGGGGGTGGGAGGTGGAGGCAATGATACTCTTCTGGCAGGCTGAGATCCCCATGCCAGGCACACACCTGCCAGCTGGATGGGGAAGATTCGGGATTTCTTGTAGGATGGGAGTTATAAAAGCCAGCCTGAAGCCGCTGAGTGCAGGATGGGCAGGGAAGAGAAAGGGAAAGTAACAGGATGAACTTGTCTTTATTTTACCTCACCCAGTTTGAGGCAATCTGGCTGACAGGGGCTGTGGGGCTGGGCAGGGAGCAGAGCTGGTGGGGAGCAGGGCTGAGCCCTTATGCAGGGTGAGCAGGCAAGGGAAGGGGGCTGCAGTGGATGCACTCTGCAAGGCTGAGTCATCACAGAGCACCAGCTCCCAGCAGCCTCTGAGCAAGAGCTCCAACCTTGGGCAGGCTTATGATGCTGGGGGCTGCACAAAAGTCTGCCCATCCTGCACACGCACACCTAGGGGGGAGAAATGGAGGCACAGGAAAGGGTTTCGAGCCAGCAGGACTGGTCCCAGCATAGCAACATCTGCTCTGCTCACTAAGTAGCAGGTCTGGGTCTCCATTGCATGAGTGGTTCAGGAAACATCCATAACCAAGGCTCCCAAAATCACTCAAGAACTGTTTGCCAACAGCAGCTTCTCTTTCAGTGCTCTGCATTTTCCAGGCTCCACTACAGACCCTCTGCATGACCTCAGGATCCCTCCTCTGCAGTGGAGGAGAGGATGCTGTGAGGGAGTGAGGAGGCAGAGGTGGGCTGCAGTCCCCCTGCCTGGGCTAGCTCAGACGCTCTCATGTCAGCCTGTCTAAACAGCACCTCCTCCTGCAGAGACCTCGTGCTGGGGGTTGGTAGCTCAGCATCTCTGGGATTTGTCACGGTATCACTGGAGTTATCAAACAGCAGCTTGGAACAGGCATCCCAAAGGGTCGGGTCAACCAAACCCACCATCATCCAGCTGTCAGGAAGGCAGCCTCTGGGGCTGAGGACAGGGATAGGACTCAGGTGGCACTGGGTTGGTTTTCCCTGGCCACAGACACCCTGCCTCAGATCAGGCACATGGCTTCACCTCCGTGCAAGGCTGGAACCTCCCCACCTCACCCCAGCGTGAAGGCACCGCTCCTTAGGGAAGCAGCCATGCTGTGATGGGCAATGCTTGGCCAATGCTTGCTGCTTCACAGAGGCCCAGCCATGCCTCTGCCTCACTCCGCTCTGGTGCTGCTGATGGTCATAACAAAGAGCATTTATCCACCTGCATTCCCAGTTTTTCATTTCCCTTTCCTGTCACTCAGGTGTAACAACTTTAATACCCATCAATAATAAGGTGGATAGTAACCATACCAGTATGTACAGACCTGTGTAGGTTTTTGTCCGCCTGCAGGGTCACACTTTAGGTGACAGAAGGGTTAAAAGGAGTTAACAGCAGACTGCCAGGTCCCCTAAGCATCTCGCTCAGGGTCTTAAGCCCATAAGCAATGGTGCTAAAGATGATTTTAAGCCATGATTATAAGAAATCTATTGATCTTTTTGACTCTATAATGACAGATTAACCATTTTAATAAAACACCTATTAATCATGCATTAACCCTTCTCAGCTATTTGTACATTGAATACCATATTGACAAGGGCACTGGGATTTCTAGGAGGCTTTTTGGAGGGGGAGGGAGGGGAGGTTTCTTTAGACAACAACAACAACAACAAGAAAATAATGCAAACTTACAGAGGGGGAGAGTTAAAATCATACGATGAGTGGCAGTTGCAGACGCCTGGGGCCCTCTTTGGTTGTCGCTTCTATCTGGCAATCAATTGACAAGAAATTGCGATTATGAAACATTATGCCTGTGATCAAAGAAGGTGGGCATCCTTCCCCCATCTGAGGCCAAATCTCCACTCCCCCATAGGAACCAACATTAGGGAACACCAGTGATTTGGCCTTTGGCCGGTCCCAGACAATGCCAACACCAATTTTAGCATGAACATGTCCACCAGCCCCATGGGTCTTTATGGCAAACTCTGAACAAGGTTGCAAGATTCTAAAGGTGTAGTCTTCCGGGGCATCTAAAATGCCTCTAACTTTTTTGGGGGAAACTTTATCTGGAGCAGCAGAGGAAAAAGGAAGGGAAATGAGGAAGGCAAACAGGCCACTCAGGAATGGGCACAGGCTGCTCAGCCCCTCTCCCTGACCTCCTTTGTAACCCACAGTATTACTGTGGAATGGTCCAGTTTGTGGACCCAGACCAGCACAGCCCTGGGGCCTCTTGTGAAAGCCCTGGGGAGGGGGCAGGCGATGCTTCCTCCCGCTCCAACCGTTGCAGCCTCAGAAACCACAAAGTCCCCGGTGTGCCAGGAACTGCCTGGAGATCAGAGCTTCCTGCAGGTGCCCTGCTCTCATGAATCACACCTAGTCAGGGTGTGGGGTGCCCAACGGCTGAGTGACCGCTGAGATGCCCAGAGAGCCCTTCCCTGGGATGCACCACACCATCCCAGCCAGGCGAGGGTTAAGCAGGCATTAATCATACTGTTTGAGAGACATTTCAAAGCCTCTTCCAAATATTATAAAAAATGTCTTTAATCATCTAATAGCGCGAACTCCTCCGATGATGGATGGAGAGAAGTCGCCTCTCTCCTCCTGATCCTAACAGATGAGGCTGAAGAGCTGCTGCTCTGTGGGGGGGGAAAGTTGGGGAGGGAGCTGAGGGAAGAGAAGGACATTTCTCAACCTCCCACCAGAGCAGTTATAAATATGAGGTCATACAGCAAGAGATGATAACACATTAAGGGCTCTTGAGATATTAGTCTGTCAGCCTCGTTAGACACAGCCTATTTGGGGCTGACTGCATAATTAGAGGCTGGGGTACCCATAACTCATTGGTGTTTATATGGTAGGAAGGGGCTCCAGTCACCACCACCCTCAGCACTCTGAGAAGCAATCTTCATCAGGCATTAAATCCCACTCCCTGCTGCAAAAATAATACTTCTCTATCCAGGAGAAACTGCCCCTGTTTCCCACCTCCTGCCCATCCCACAGCCCCGAGCTCACTGCATGCTCAATGCACTCACCCTTGCCTCTCCCCTCCCCTGCATGTGAGGAACAGGGTTGCAACTTGGTCAAGGTGCCTCAAGGTAGTTAGTGAACAGGTGGAACAGGTGGAAAAGTCCTGGCTCCCAGGTCCCTTCTCATGGAACAGCCCATGGGGAGCAGCCCATGCACTGCTCTCCAATGGACTACATTCCCTGAGAGCCTCTAGACAGCCTCCACAGCAAGTTTGACCCTCTTACAACCTTCTGCCTTCCAGGGAATAGCCCCAAGTTGGGCTGGAAACCCCTCAGGGAGGTGGATATACTTGGACAAAGATGGTCTTGGGGAAAACTGAGCAGAAATGAGTCCAAGGAAAGGCAAAAATGTATGCACCTCAGGACAGCCTGCCACTCCTGCCCTGCTGCAAGCATCCCCATGCTTGGTGAGGAAGCTGGTGAGGAGCTCTTCTTTCCACGTCCTCTCCACTTCTCTTCTCAGTTATGTCTAGGTGGTGGCAAGCACCAACACAGACAGGCACTTCCCAACCAATCCAGCCAAAAGTGAAACAGGGAAGGGGAGCGTTTTCCCTTCTGCAAACAAACAGAGCGAGGGCACCGCAAGAGCTGGCTCTGACTTGAAAGGGAACACATAGGGAGCAGTGAGTAGTGGAAGGCAGGCAAAAGCCAAATCCAGCCCTGTGCACCCCATAGAGCCTTCCAGCAGCACAACCCTGTAACTCGTCTTGCTCTATGGCAGGGGAAAAAGTTAGGGTATCAGGAAGGGCAGGGACAGCAAATGCAAAATAGGAGCTCTCACTGCAGAGACTGTCCTGACACTGCCAAAGTCCATGGTGTGGTCACCCAATGCCTCATCCCCATCCCTGCTTTTCCTGTTGGGGAGGGGCAAGGGGTCCACAGAGGAGGGGGCAACCCCATGGCTTCCCAGGCTGAGGTAAGATAATGAATCCTGATGGGGGAAGTGACCTTTTCCAAATGCCACATGTCATTGAATTTTATATCACACCAGGACAATGTACCATGGGTATTAAAATCGTTTTTCCAATAGAAGTGTGCATGTGTATGTGTGTGTCAGAGAGAGATGTGAGAAAAATAAAATTAAGATGTGAAAATTAGGCTGCCTCTATATATGGCCTTTAGAAAAGACTTGGGTCCTCACAGAGCAGATCTGACAGAGAATATCCGTGTCCTTTGCCCCCAAGATCACACGTGATTTTGTCAAGGGAATATGACTTGTCCAAACCCTACAACAGAAAAACAGAAAAGGATCTCAGGAGTCCTGATCCACATTTCTAGAGTTCTGCAAACTTTCATCTCTACAGTGTCCCCTCTGCCAGGGCTTCTCTACCCATGGAGGCATGTACAGGTATATATGGAGCACAGATCACCTTGCACGTGTGCTCCTGGACACCCACGGGTGTTAGTCTGGGCTGTGCATGAGGAGAAAGGGAAGTCCTGCATGACAATCAATGCCAACTTGCTCAGCCTCACCTGAGATGCAAAGCAGCCCATATTCTTTTGGGCAAAGATGTGTGCACACACATGGGTATAGATACTCTCCCCCTATATGCCAGGACGCATTCCCATATGAAAACACAATGTGAAAAGGGAGGTCCTGGAAGCCAAATTCACTTGAACTCCAGCCTGTTCCCTCAATCTGCAGGGCAATTGTCCGGCTGAAACAACAACGCTGGGACAAAAAAAAAAAAAAAGGACAAACTGTGCTTGTTTATTCAGCTTCTTTCTCCCTCTCTCCTCTTGACAATACCCTGACACCATGTCCTGTCACACCAGGGCTGCAACCCCAACAGGCTAAATTTATCCCATCTGGAGCCCTGTTTACAAGCCTTGTCCTGTTTACAGCATGGTCCATCCTGCCCAGGACCAGGCATTGGCCATCTCCACAGTGGACAGTTCGTGCCTCACCTTCCTTGGCCTCTGCTGTTCCCAGGCTGCCCGTGTGCTCCCTGGAAAGATGCCCAATTCCCTGCACTCCCCATGTACTTGCACACAAGGCAGTTCTGTGGCCCCCTGCCCATCCAGGAAGCAAAGAGAGATGTGGGCTTACATGGACTGCTGCTTGTCCAGCATACCTCCATGGTGGTCCAGGCAGCCACAGCCTCCATCAGTGCCGGCTGATGGCACACCATCACTCAGGAAAACGTTGGTTGAAAGCTCAGCAATGACAGTACAGCATATTCCAAGAGAAGCCAGCTAGGAACAACCATGCTCCAACATGAAAGCATTAGTGGAGCTGCACATCTTATGCAGCCATGCATGGATGGTTTGCTCCATACCTCACATTGCAGTCACTTTTCTTTTTTCTTTTTTTTTTTTTTCTGTCACTCACCCATCCCAGTCTCCCTGATGGGCTCACACAGAGTCAGCGGGAGCTCAGCCCCCTCTCTTCAGAACCACGGATCTGAATGGTTGAGACTGGCTGGGCATGATGGGTTGAAGTCATGAACAGATTAACCTTGGGGACAAGGAGGAGGGGTGCTCACTGCCAACTGCCCTCTCATTCTTCTTGCACCGATTCCCACCTCTGGTGGAATGCACTGGCCATGATCTGCCAGGGAGTGACAGGAGCTCACCTGGCTTCCCTCCAGCATGAGGATCTCCTGTGCAGTCCCAGGCTGCCTCACCTCCAGAAGATGCCTTTGGCAGGGCACAGTTGGCAACATCCGGGCTCTTATTTGCTATTTAATGAGTCCAAGCTAATGAATCCCAACAGTTGAAAGCTTTTCATTAAACCTTTGGCTTGTTGTCAGCATTGGCCACCAGTTTGGAGAGACTAGGTATCACAGGCATCAGGAGTGACAGAAAACCCTCACCTAGGAGCCTGTGTGCCATCTTGTGCCCTGCCACCCCTTCCCTGTCAGCGCTTTGTCTTGGTGGATGCAGAGGGGACATGAGCGCCCCGTGGATATGAAATGAAGCAGCTGGTCCTGTGCTCCCTCAGCCTCCTTCATCAGGGGCAGGGGACAGAGGCTTGCCTCATCCCCAGTGGCAAGGCCATTGCTCAGTAGTGATGGATCCCTCTTTGTACTTGCTCATGCTTCATGTGCTCAAGCTTAATGAGTGAGCAGTCTCTGGCACACTGATGATACAGCCCTTTTTCACACAGAGCTGGCGCAAACCACTGCCTGGTGTTGCCTTGGGAAGCCTCCTGCTTGAAGCCAGGAGCCCTGGATCACATTGTGTGGTAAGGGGTCCCTCATATGCACATGGAAGGGAAAGGAGGGTCTCACAGCTACCAAACTGGATGAGAGGCTCAAATCTTGGTGCCTAATCCTGCATCTGTGCAAGGAAAGGTCCAAGAGCAGCCGAGTCCAGACCAAGGCTCCAGTTGCTGCAGGTGCAGCAACAGGAGGGAGCGCTACCACGACTTTCCTGTTGCTCACGTTATCTGGACACAAGTAGATTGTCAGAGCAACGCCCATGGTGCACAAAAACAGTGCCCATTTCCAAGTGCCTCCTCATCTCTCACTGCTTACACCTACCTCACCTTGCCTATGGTTCAATTTTGTGTGAGTTTGTTTGTATGCCAAGTTGGGGGAAGCCTTTCTACACTGCATGCACCCTAATCATACCACCTGGCGAAGCAGAAGCTCCAGGGAGAGCAGAAGAGGGGCTGTACACCCCAGTCCAGCTCCTTGCCCAGAGTTTTGGAGATGATCTGTGCATGACTGTAGGTGTGGGAGTATTTGAGCGTAAAGGCTTGTCTACATGAAGTGCTGCTCCTGAGAAATCCCCCATATTGGGCATTTCCTATTCCCAAAACAAGACCTTGCTCAAGTTCAGCAGATGACGTTTCACTCTGAAATACAAATGCAGCTTTTGGGGAAGATTTCACCAGTCAGAAAATCATCTCCACCCTCCATTCACATTCACTTCCAAGTACAGGCAGGACATTAAGGGAAGGGCTAATGGAGTGGCACATCTGCGCACTAACACGTATGTGTGTGCCACTCACACGTGCCGCTCCTCATCTCCGGAAGAAGATCTTCTTGTCAGGAAGTCACAGCCCTGATTACTTTGTCTTCCACGTTTAAGAACATCCCTAACTGCTCCTTGGATAGCTCAATTAGTAAAGTGAATATATTATATAAAGTCTAAAAGATTAAACTATCATAGGCAGCCCATAATTTCATGAAGAAGTCAGGGGAGCATATCCCTCTTATTAACTCTATAACAAATGTGATGAAAATGTTCAAATAGAATGTTAATGCAATGTTACGTGTAATTTTCCCAGGCGATTTTCTGCTGAAATATTTCTTTATTAATAGTAATTGAGGGTATAAATTATGAATGAGGCGATTTTCTCCTTTCACTGGGAAAGACGTACTAATGGCAATAATTCTTTATAATAATTTTTTGGGGGGAGAATGGGGAGGGAGCTGGGGTGAGGGGTTTAAAGAAAAAAAAAATCTTTAAAGGGATTACAAAATATATAGACTAGCAGTGCATGTTTTATGGCAGGGCACTGTATTTCATATCCATGTGCTGGCCATCAGTCCTGTGTGGATCTGTACTGCGTGTGCACGAGGTTCAGGCCTCTGGTGAAGGCAGATTTCCTTCTCTATTCTATGTGCGTAAAGACTGGCATCAAGTAAGGGAAGTATGAGAGCATCAGAGCTGCGAGTTGGCGAATTCAGGACTCTTTGTTTCACTGCCTAAGGCAAAAAGGGGCAGCAAGCACACAATGAGCTATAAGCACTTCTGGTTAGTAGGTGGGTACTCAGGGATGAGCAGGTTAGTGGTACAGCCTCTTGTCAATTTAACACAGACTCTGGCACTTTTCCATGATCCCACCATAACAAAAACCACTTCTTTGTACTTGTGTTGGGGTTTTTTGGGTTATGTTTCACCAGCAATGCAGTCTGATGATCCTGACCCCAAGCACCTCCACCCAGGGAGAAGTGTGGCACTGGCCCTTGTACAACCTTGAAGTGGAGTGGGTCTGAGGGCTACGCTGGCTTCCAAATGCCACCCCTCTGTGGGACAGAGCCTAGGGGAACATACACTGCCAGCCCAGGGCCACGCGCTCGCACACCATGGACAGGCAGCACCGAGCAGCACAGCTGCTCACAGGGGAACAAAAAGTCCTTTTTGTGATGCCAGAATGAAAGAGGCATTTTACAAGGATTTCAGAGCTTGCTCTCCTTCAGGTTTGTATGTTTTTTTCAACAGACCAAACAATTTCAAAATTTTTCCACTCAATTAAAAGAAATGCTGGTTTAAGTGCAACTCTTACCCCCTTCCTCCTGCAGACATCTCTCTTCTCAAAGGAAGATAAAGGAGAAATAAAGGATGGTTTCACTTAAATTTTCATTACACTTCAATTGGCCGAAAAAAACCCTATGAAAGGTTTAAAAGTTTTATACCAAAGAATCCATTTTTCACCTCTATTTTATTTAAAACTTTTCCCAGGAAGGAAACTTTTGGTACAAGCTCTAGTTTACAACAAGCATAGGAAAAAAAAAATCCCTGATCCCAGGCCTTTGCCACACAAACTAAAGAGCAAGCTGAAAAATGCCTTTGGTAAGGAATTCCACCGAGGGTGGGCAGCACATATTAGTACCCAGTAAGGGGCAGAGGTCCTGAACACCCACGCAAAGGGGTGAAGATGTGCCACTCATGAGTTTGGTGGGGAGTGGGTGGCTTTGCTTTTCCTCTGGGGGGGGCAGCTTTTGCATTCCCTATTTCTATTGGAGGATTCCCCCTACTCAGGCTCTTGCTGAGTTCTCTGCTGAGCTGGAAGAAGAGCCAGAGCTGGTCTTTCTGCAGGCAGCCAGGCTGTGCTCCCCTGTCTCTCCCCTCCTCTGGAGGCATGGACCCTCAGGCCCTGCCTGTGGCTTACCCCACACTGACAGACTGTGTGAGAGGCTGCAGAAAAGCGGACAGAATCAGCGTGATCCGTCACCGACCCTCCTCAAAATTAGGTTAATAATTTATGATGTTAAATGGGACAGTTAATAGCTGGGCCAGATGATTCCTCAGCTAATCTAGAGCACGGGCTGAGCTGCAACGAGTCCTCAGAGAGTTCATTATGCTCCCCAACCCTCGGCGCTAGTGCTTTTGGCTCTGCTGATACCTACGAGAGGCTGTGGCTGGTGCCGCTGGCAACGAGCCTAAGACTTGCCCCTTATCAATTAAGAGAAATAAGGAAATCGACAGGAAAATTAATTTCCAAAGAGACAATGCCTCTGACACCTGCATTGCCCTCGGAAAGCCGGAGGGGTTATCTTGGAATCTGCTTGCCTTGGGAGGAGGTTGCATTTGCTATCTTGCAGAGTGAGGTCAGGCTGCTTTCCTGAGGGCTGGGAGAGCAGGGAGGGTTGTAAGTGACTGAACAGAAGATGCTTTTGCTTCTGAGTCAGTCCCAAGCAGGCGCTTTATGAAGGAGAGTGGTCAGCCTCATCTGTGAGGAGACATACCATGCATGCCTGCTGCCTGAAGCCCCCCAGCATCCTCTTCCTAGCACAGGGTGGCTCACTGGCAGCAAGGATTTACACCCTGACAATGCACATTCCCAAAGAAACCTTAAGAGATGAAGAGTCGGGATGAGAAGGTTCAGCAGATCTTTTCTCTCAAGGAGACAGAACAGGGTTGGCTTCCTCAGGGACAAGACTGACAGAGTGCTCTGCAGGGCCAGCCCTGATCCCAGTGCATGGTGGTAGGTAGATCTTCAGCCACTTGCCTGTCTAACCTTGCTGACTTTTGTCCCACACTCTCACTGGAGATCAGATCAAGCCCAGCCACAGAAATCAGGTGTTGGATATAATAGCATCCCCTCACCAAGACCTCTGCCCCTCTCCATGCCCTGAGCCTACCCATCTCCCCTGCCCCTTCTGCTTCCTCCTGGTCCCAGCAACCTTCCCAGGGTGCAGGACAAGCTTGCCAGCCACAGTGGGGAAATACAAGGGATTACCAAGAGGACATCTTCTCGGTATGATGGAGGCTTTCCATCCCTATCCAGTGTAAACAGACCGCTGATATCCATGGCACCTGGAGGCAACAAAGATCCTCTAGTACTGACAACATACAAGTTCCACTTTGCCTGTCCTGCCTCACTTCTTCCTTCACAAAGGGCAAATTCTGCAAGGTAGAAATCCTGCAGAAAGTTTCCTGTTTCTGGGATCACACTCAAGAGAAACAGAAATTAGGCAGGGACCTACCTCACTGATCCCGACTGCATGCGGAGGCAGGAATCGGCTCCTTTGATCCAGCATCTCGCTGGGAGATGTTGTAAAGTAGTGTCAGCCTTAAGCAAACCTGTAACAGGGTGTCACAGGCACTTTTCTCTCCAGAAGAGTTAGAGATGGGTACCCTTGAGTGTGGCCTTTCAGACAGCCTAAATCTATTTTGCAAACAAAAAATTAAGGCACACCAAGTCTGAGGGACCATCTCAACATCAACAGCAATAACAGGTGAAGGGAGTAATGCCTTTAATACTCTAGGGTTCTCAGTTCCAGGCTGCTGCCCTTAAGTGGGAGTATGAGACAGACACAATGGGCTAAAAAGTGACCGGCTGGACTACAAGCGCAGGCTGCTGCAGCCAGATGTGTACTGATTACTCGAGCAGATGTTGGCCCTGCAGCGCGTCTGGGCAGTAATTCCCCTTCTCCCTTCCACATTCCTGCTCTGCCAAATTCAAACCATGCACAGTATGGGGGGATTACCTGCAATTACAGCTTTCATATGATGGGGCTGGTTTCATATCTCTAGGGAAGAGGAGGAGAGTGGCAAGAGGTAAGGGCATCCATATGGTGGGCTTCTACAGCCATTCCCTCTGCCTGTGTTAGAGGCAGCCAGGGCTGTTGCATCCCTGCAGCCCTCTGCCCTCTTCTGAAGCCTCCTCTTGGGGGGGAAACTAAGAGGGACCCGTGGAGGGTAGAAGGAAGACCCAGTCTGTGGCCAGCAGCAGAGTCAGTCTTCCTTCCAGCTCCTGCCCAAGTACGTATGGGATAAATGACAATTAGGGGGACAACAAATGAGGCTGCCAGATCGTGGAGGGTACATGTGCAGTAACTTGAGTCTGAAACGGAAATAGCTCCAGTCAACCCACTTAGAAAATCATCATTACTGTAAAATTTATGGCTGACATGAGCTTGTCTGATAGATACGACTATTCAAAGGCAGCCAAAAACTCCATTTATATCAATGCGAGGGAAGGGGGGGTAGAGAGAGATGGGGCAAGTTTGAAGATCAATGGGGCACCTAAGAAAGCAAAGGGGACCGCATCTACCCTCATGTCAGGGGGAAAGCAACAGTGGCTTCAGCTACAGGAAGGGCTGGTATGGTGGGGCAAGGTGCTGTGGCATGTGGGACAGGAGCAACCCTCTGCCATGGGTTTGCTTTCCTGGTCCCTGAGACCACAGCATTCTCTGTGGCCCCTGCCAGCTGCTCCTGCCTTTGGGGCTGATAAAGTGCCACCACCTGGGAGCAGGCTGTCCCTGGGCCCCCGGCACACAGGTGAGCCCTTCTGGATCTGGCACCATCCAGGCAGCCTCTGTCACCCGCTCAGGGTGTGCCACAGTATTCACCAGGAGTGCGCTTGTAATTAGAAGGAGAAAGCAATTGCTGGGACTGGGAAAGGAAAAAAGCTGTGGCAGGTTTGGAGGACAACAAGCAAATGCTTGTAAGATTCAGAGAGGTTTTTTCCTTCCTTTATTGAAGGACAGAAAATTACTCCTGATGGGAGACTCCTGATAGGCCACTGCCGTATCCAGCTCCTTAGCTATTCTCCTTACCTGCACTTCTCTCAGGGCTTTACAAAGATAATGGTGCAATCACCCAGTGACTTTTGAGGGGAGCACCTCATCCCAAGTGCAAAGCCTGGAAAAAGACCTACTTGCCAGTTCCTTGGGCCAGGCCATCTCTCTGTGGTGAAACTTCATCTCTGGTCAAACAGAAATTCTGCAAGTGTGCTGGGGGGTGGACCCCAGGGATGCCCAGCTTGGCTGGACACACGCTGCATGTCCCAACCAGTGTGTCCCTGCACCGTAGTTCCCTACAGATGTGCAAGGGAATAACACACCCAGCCATAAGCAAGTTGCAAATGAGCACAGCGGTATGGATGGGATCTCCAAGGCGCTCCTAGAAGGCTGATGGATGCAGAGCAGCAGACTGCAGGGCAACACTTCATGCCATCCAGAGCATGGAGCAGTCCCTGGAGGGCAACCTGCCCAGGGATAGCATGGAGCCAGTCACTGGCATTCCTGTCTGGGTTCTCCTCCCCAGTTGGGCTGCTCCCTGTCCTTCGGGGATGGCGATGGCTCCTCACCTGATTGAATTTCCAGGCCATCACTCGCTCTCCCTGCAGCTGCAAGGCACGATCGCCCTCCCGGCAACCCCACACTCACCCCGCAGAAGGAGGGGCTAATTCAGTTAGCCCAGTGGCATTAGCTGCAGTGAAGAATAACCCGCCAACAAGGGCCTGCGAGCCTGACACAATATTAAAGACCCCACTGCCCTCACTTGGGGCAGATTAAGCTGGGCTCATTGCTTTAATGCTGCACTCCTCGGCCGGGCTCCCTCCAAGGCTCTGCACCTTAACTGTATTACCCCAGCACCAATGTGCTTGACCTGCAGATATTGCTCCCACTGATAATTCACCTCCCAAGAAACTTTGCCTTTTTGACCTCCTGCTGGAGCAGGCTCTAACCCCACGGAGCAGGACTACCCCTGCATCCCACCATCCATGGGCTTGCTTTTCTGCAGCATTGTCTTCTGCATCCTCAGCATACTAGGGGCCTTGAGGTGCCTTCTGCCAAACTCAGACAACTCATCCCTGCAAACAGGTCACCATGGTGATCCCAGGATCCCAATCATTATCTATGACTGCACTGACAAGCACAGTGAAAATATGGTGTATGTGCAGGTTTCTGGAGGATGGAAAGCATAATTTACAGCACCAAGGATGTCTGGGACATCCTGACTCACTAACCTCATCAGGGGTATCAGTAACAAAGGCTCTCTCAGTAACAATGTGAGGTGGTGCACAGAGGGAGCATCAGGTCCTTCCTGCTCCCAGGGATACAGGGATACAGATGTCTCATCTGACCCAAGAAAGCAATCAGGAAAAACACCCGAATACCAGCCTAGGGGGAGCCTGGGCTCCAAGGGAAATGCAACAGAGCAGCGTGGGAGCAAGATGCAGGATCATCCTGCTCCTGCCAAGTGCAGCCAATGCCAACATCATCTTGGCCTGACAGTAACCACTGACTCCTCTCACCCCCAAGCTGCCAGCAGCTGTCTTGTGTTTTTACCCATTTCACCATGTGGTCTGCAAGCAATACAGGGGAAGATGCTGTCTGCTTGGGCTGCTGGTTCACACAGGCTTGCTTTTCACAGGAAACATAAACACTGTGGAGTCACCTTCCCACTTGGTCAAAACCAGACGGCTAGTGTATCCTACAGGACTCCAGAATTAGATTTTCAAGCATGAAAAAGTTACGCTTTATAAGAAAAAAGTAACAGTCTGATTTAGCCAACCTGTTCACTTCTGACCTCCTCGTCAGAAAATCAAAATAACCCACACCAATCCTTTCCTTTTACTTGTATCACTGGCCATGATATCATTTGATATAATTTTATCAGTATCTGAAAAACAGATTGTATTGCTGGATGCTCCTCAGAAAGGAATAAGCTTGCAACAGTACATTGTAATTCCAGCTCAAGAATTTGAACGAGGCACCTGCTCCCTGCTCTGCTCCCTTGCCTTTGCACAGGTGATTTTTACACTTGCCCTGCACAGTTAGTAGTGTATATGACGTTGAAAAACTAGATACATGTCTTTACATAACCACTGTATACAAGTTTTAATGTATATTAGTCATAATGTATATTAGTCATGTCAATAATACTGACATTATTATTTACATTAAATAATACTAAAGACTGGGCATTGCTCACAACAAGCAAGCCCTCCTTTTGGACATATTTTACTTCCTTATTTTCTGATTTCACTGTTCAAAGGTGTGTTTCCTTTTTCTTGAAGAAACAAAACTAGAAAAAGGAACCAACCTAAATTTCCACTTATAACTCAAACCACAAGTCTTGGTATTTTTCTTAATAATAAAAGCCTTGGTGAAGCTGTGCTTGACCCAACACTGCTGGCACAGGAAGCAGAGCACCCACACGAAAGGGATATCACAGAGCAGTTGTGAAGCTCTGTGGTTTGGTGGCTCTAGACACAGAAAGGCTCTATTTTGAGGTTTGCCATCACCTAAAGGCTCCTGTGACCCTGGAGAAAGCACAGCACCTCTTCCTGTCCTGGATCCCTTCTGCCCTCCTCTGGGAGCACAGGGATATCAGGAGGTGCAGGAATTTGCTGCTGCCTCTCACCTGGGGCAGAAGGAGCTCTCACCTTCCCAGCCATCTGTGCCGTCTCACATCCTGAATTTGCTGGCTGGATCACTTCTCAGAAACTGTGCTTGTCCCTGGTGCTCAGCCCAGAACCTGGCTGGATCTGGGACCAGCTGCCTGATGCAGCTGCCATGCTGAGCAACACCAGAGGCACAAATTAAGCCTCCAGACAGAAGCAGTGCTGGGACAAGTAACTACACAGGAAACACAAAGGCTGATTCCTTCTATGTACTCCTGGAAAGGATCCCTTCGGCTGCTCTCACACATATTGCTGAGCAGGGACTCAGTCCAGTTCCCACTTACACAGGCTGTGATGTGGCTGAGGACAGGGCAGATCCACAGCGCTGGAAGCAGGAGCTGACTCTGCCCTTGGTGTTCAGCCAAAGGGATTGGAAACAAGGAAGGGTGTATAGCTTTTACAAGCCTTTCTTAAAAAAGGCTGGTAGTGTCAGGGTAGAGTCAGGCCCCAAATTTAGGCTTGGGCAAAGAGACAAGAACCATTCATTCCCTGTTTTGCAGTTAGCATGCTTTGGAGGCAGATGGAAAATGGTTGATGTGAACACTTTTTCCTACCGGAGTTTATTTTTCTAAGTGCAATGCCTTAGCTCGGAGGCCCCTGCCCTGCCACAGCACCTGAGCTAACCTTGTGCTGCTATGCCTGACCCCAACTCCAACAACATCCCTGTGCTGTGCTCCTCTGCAGAAGGGAGCACCTGTGGGCACTGGCAGCCCACAGCATCTCCCCGCTTTTCCACCCACTGGTTCAGAAGCAACTGAGAAAGCCAGTAACATCTGCACAAAGGCGAGCACTTGTCCCACGGTGGGGACAAGGAGCACCTTAAGCACCACCAGTCAGGTGACATGGGACACTTGGACCTTTGCTTCTCACCCTTCTGACATGACCCCTCCTGTTAGGGGGAGATTTAAGGTGCTCTTATATCTCCCTGCTGTAAATGGCCTCATAAAAGTGACAGAATGACGTTCATATGGATGCTTGTTAAAATTTTATTACTAATCACCCTCAAAGTTAGCCGCTATATTTAACCCAGGCTGTGAGAAAAACAGGAGGGGGCACTACCTGGGCAGGATGGAGATACCCAGTTCAGAAAGCAAAGGCAGGATAGGGTGATGAGCTGCCCTGACGTAGCTCATGGACACAGGCTGCAGCAATCGCAAATAAAAACCCCAGAGCCTTCACCTTTCGCTTGTCAGCAGCAGCCACAAGCCTTTTACAAGCCCTAATTCAAGAGCAGGATGGGCTTGTGGCAGAGCACAAGGCTATAGATCAAAGAGACCTCAGCTGAACTCCCACCTCTGTCACAGCCTCCCCAAGTAGCCCTGGGCTCTTCCCTGTGTGGAAGCTCCTCCTGTGCAGAGCGGATGAGAACAGAGATTTAACAAGACAGAGAGCTCTCCAGGCTGGGGAAGTCTCTCACTGGTGTGCAAGCACCTGGCAGTCCTAGGATGAGTGAGGCCTCTCCACTGAGCCTGTGGGGACACACAGTTAAGCTTCCTTTCCTGCTCCAATCAGATGTTCTTGCAGGTAAAAGAAGTGCTTAGAGGAGACTGAAGAAAGCCCAAGGATGATAAGTGTCTTGGCAAAGCGGAAAGTTCAACATTTGCAAAGGTTCCTTGCTGAAATATCAGTGGCAAAGGACCAGTGAGGAGTTCTGCTAACCCCAAGATGACAGATGAGGGAGGAGGAAAGATGGTGAAAGACTAACTATGGCTTGGAAGACTTCTGCTGCCAGTACACCTGCCTCCCTGTAGCACAGAGGGGAACAGGAGAGGGAGACATGCTCCTTTCTGAGGATGCTCTCAGAAACCTCCCTTGTACTCCTCCTCATCTGCATATCTTTCCAGCTTTATGACACCCTCAGGTGTTTTTGGCAGGTCCAAATATCCTCATCTGCCTTCATACTTGCTGCACTTCAGCATCAGAGACCACTGCCCTTTGGCTTCCCATCATCTCCTCCCAGTTACCATGTTCCTGGCGCTCTAAGGAGCTGCTGTCTGTCAATCCTCACATCCATCTTCAGGGCTCCTGTATAAATCTCCTGGAGGCCTCTTTGCTCCCTATATATCTATCTAATTAATGTTAGTATAAGTAAAGCACAGCCTTTTCCCCTTAATAAGCAGAGTGCTGACTTTATTACAGGTCTTTTTTTTTTTTTTCCCCTCTTCTTGCTTCAGTGCTTTAAATCATGTTCAGGAAAGCGCTTACGAAGGGAAAGGCTGCACGTCACATCTCGTTGTGCCTTCGCCCCAGCACGGCTGGGGAGGGCCGTGGGGACCGGGGGGCAGAGGGCAGCAGGAGGAAATTGGACAGGATGTGTTCAGAGTGATGCCAAGAGCGCTGCGCTGCCAGGTTAGCCAGGGTCAGAGGAGAAGTCAAAGGCCATGGATGTGTTGTCTGGCTGAAGGCAGAGTCCAAGCCAAACAAGGTGTTAAATGTCTGCTAATTAGAAGTGTCAAAACAGGACTGGAAAGGCAGGCATGACTGGGGACGGCCTGGAAATGTGATAAGTGGTGCTTGGTGCAAAGAGAGATGAAGTCCTGGGGCTCCATACAGCACAGCAGGTGAGGGTGGGAAGACCCCTACAGAGGCATTTGTGCTTCTCTGATACCTTTTTGTCTAGAAATCCTACATAAGAGATATAAAGAAGATGGGCTCAGAGGACAACAGGGTCTGTCCTGTGCTCCTACAAATTCTTAGGATTGTACGAATCAGAGAAGACTTTAAAAATGTTATGTCTCTTTGATGTTAGCTGTCTTTTCCCCTCTGAAATCTCTCTCATCCTGTTTTGCTCTCTGTCCCATGGGAAGTGTTTGTACTCCCTTCCTCCTCTCCCACACTGCCATCAGGCTGCCTTGAACTGGGTTCACCCACCCCTGCCTGCCTGCGAGTGCCAGGGGATGCTTCAAGCAATGGTGTAGAAGGGATACCCATAAATCCCAGTCTCCTGAGGCTGCACAGCAAAATGCTTGTGGAGAGGTGAGGAAGACCTGGCCTGCAGGATGGGCTTGGCTTCGCACTGCGGTGTTTCTCCAGCCTTTTGCCAGTTCTTTCTCCTTGTGCATTACATGGATGCAGTGCCTGATACAAACCCACAAGCACCACACTTCAAATAGCAGTGGGTACACCGCTGGGGGAGACACCACTGGAGGGGACACTGCATACACTGCTCCCACTCCTGGTGCCCAGCCACATCATACACAGGAGAGCATGTGCCATCGGATGCCTTGTAGACAAAGAAATACACCTGGCCTCCAGCAAGCCAGGCATGAGAAAGTGGTGCCTCACTGCTTCCTACTGCTACACCAAGCCACAACCTGGCCATCCCTCAATCCAGGACTGGAGACAGAGGGCTGCCCTGAAAGCGTTAATGCTCCCCCTGCCCTGGGTGCTAGGGTGAAAGGGTTACCCATGTTGTGTTCATATTCTTTCACTGTAATGTGATTTCTTGGCTCTTGCGTATATATTTATGCAGTTTTGTCCACACTCTCACCCACTCCCCCCACACGGTGGCTATCGATCAGGCTAATGGAAGGGATCCGATTGCACATGCTCCAACGTGCTCCCACACAGCCTTGCCAATGCTGGCCCAACCAATCAATGCTGAGGTGCCCCCCAAAATTTCCCATAATCTGATTTGAAGATGTGTTATCACTTAATAAAATCCACACTTGCCCTTCCTCTTCCCCCTCTACTGAAATGCATTTGCACTCTGGCTCCCAGGCCAGCCCCTTCCATGCCGCTGTAACCTGACAGCCTCTGGGAGAAGGACCATGAAGTGGCCAGGGGCTAAAAATGCCCTGAGTGGGTAAGGGAGGGGTGGAGAAGATAGCTGTCCTCTCCTGGGTAATCAGCACTGCTCAGCAGTGCCAGGGAACATGCATGGTGACATGGGCTCATGTGTGAGTGATACCTGCTCCCTGCTCCCTTTCAAGGTACAGTGGCTGTGAGGGTGGCAGTGAAAAAAGGGGATGAAAAATGTTCCTGTTGAAAATATGGCAAAAAAGGGCTATCAGTCTTCTGTAGCCTGTCAACACACATTCCCATGGTCTTTGGAAAACAATTCACTATATCATATGAAAACACTGAGGGTATTTGTGGTGTGAATGGCTGCCTGCTTTCTGATCAGACTGCACATCAGTGACAAGAAGAAACTCCTGGGCAGCTGGGGCAAGATACCAGTAGGGTTTAAGTGAGATACTCCCTGACACTGTGTCTTCTCCAGGGAGGCTTGTTTCTCCAAGAAAAGCAAAAACAGAGGTTTCCCTATTCTAACCAAACTAACTCTTTGTCCCTTCTTAGCCCTCTCTTGCTCCAACACAAGACCTTGGTGCTACCTCGACAGCACACCTCTGTTTCACAGGAGGGGACACAGAAGGCTCAAGGTTCCTGAGCTGGTTACAAATGAGAAGAAAGCCACAAACAAGCCAGTCTCCTCCCAACCCTGTCAAATACAAGGAGGATGATGGTGCAGGATTCATACCTCAGATGTGGCATCTTGTAAAGCCCTGTCCCTACAAGACGGCAGCCTTCTCCTATGGCAGAGCAGTAAGTCATGCATGCGGGGAGCCATGGCTGCCTGGGGACCCAGGGACAGGCGTGTGCCAGTAGCAGGCTGAACCTGAGCCCTGCAGATCAATGGTGTGTGGGGCTGCTCCCTGGGGCCCGAAACCCGATGCTGAGGTTCAATACTTCAGGGGGAGAGCTATCAATGGCTTCTCAACTCTTCAGAGAGGAGAGCAAATTGAAAGGCTTGTCAGGAGTCAAAACAGAGCAGGGCAAGGCTGGGCTGAATGTCAGAGAGATTAAACAGGCAGAAAGCCACAGAGGATGGGGACAGGATGAGCGGTGAGGCCACTGCTTTTTATGGTTCACTTTGGCAACTGGGGCAGAACAGGGCACTTTTGTAGCAAGATGGGTGACCAGTGCTCCATGAAAGACCTCTGACAGACAAGGAGCATTTCGGCAGCTCTGCTTGCTTAGGTTAAGGAGCCTGATGGCATGAGGGTCCCCCAAACTTAGGTGAGGCTTCCCCAAACCTAGGGACTGGGTTGCTGAGCACCTCATGGTGTGACCCTCCTGCTGGTGTGCTGGTGTGGTCAGCGGCCAGGGAAGAGGGAGACCCATGCCAGGGCTATGTGTCCCATTTCATACAGTGCCTCGTATGGGGAGAAGGACAAGACCAGTCCCATGGTAGCCTCCAGTAGAAAATAACTCTTCCAGGTCCAGGTGGTTCACTGCATCAATAGTAGATGATAAATAACGGTGATATTTCAATAGACACAGGTATGATAATGAAGAGCTATTCTTCTTTTGCAAAGATCACTTGTAGAATTAAATATTTATAAATGATATTTAGACTCCTACTCCTGTAAAATGCCTTTTTTATACAGATAATATATGTTGACTTGTTGGAGAACCAAACTAGTTTGATGTGATTAAATACAGAGACAAGTGACATGATTCATGCCCTTTCTTCACCACTTGCCAGCCTGTGGAACATGCAAGACTCTCTCAATACATTTCTACAGACTTAAAATAAAATATAAAAGCCACAACCACCCCATCTGCAAAACGCATTGAAATACTCCAAACACCTCAAACACCTCTATCAACTTTGCAGTGTCTGGCTTGTAAGACAAAGTGTTTCGCGCTATACCAGGCAGTTTTTTATGGACAGAGTTTTGTTTGTGCTTCGCATGCTCCTTATATCCAGCTCTGGTGCCTGACCCTGCAGGCCCTCTTCTGGGGACCAAGAGGTTGAACTGGCAGTGATGAAGATGACCAGGGATACAGGCTTAATTAAGTCCTCTCTCCCGTCTCACAGTGCTTTGGTACCACAGTCAAGGGCATTGCACTTGAACAATCATTTGGTTTAAGAGGGATGTGACCAGGGATGTGTGCCTTCTCCAAAGCCTGCACTGGTTTCACATCTTGAAAGTACTCTCCATATCTAAAAAACGGAGGCAGAAAGAGGCAGAAGAAAGAGGAAGAGATTGCCAGGCTGGTGAGATGTACCCAGGGACACCTGTCCCACAAAGCTCGCCTAGACCTCAGCCTGACCACAGTGTGGAGTCTCCATTTTGAAGTTTCACATGTATGAGGAAGAGAAAATTGTCCATCTCACAGAAACTCCTTCTTAGTCTCACCTTACATATAATCATGGGCCATTCACACAACACAGTTGTTGCATCAGTGCTTGCCCCTGCCCTCGAAGCAGTAGGGCTGGGCAAGGATCCTGGGAGCCATCTGCACCCCAAACCCAAAGTTGGTTTCTAGCCCTCAGAGCATGCAGTTGGACTTGTTAAACAGCACAGGCAGCACTAGTGGAAGGAGAAGTTTCCATTAATTTGCAGGTGCTGGGGGGAAGGGGGGAAAGGAGAGGCCAGGTGCTCTCTGGACGCTGCCCCCAGCAATCTCCCCCTGGTCCATTCCCATTGTTCCACAGACGTCCCATGCGGCCCTGCCAAAGGGGAGAACAGGCTCAGGAACAGGCTGAGTGACAGCAGACACCTTATAAAATGCCTCGCAGAGCGGGCCTGGCGCCTTGCTGCACGCAGAGCACATGCCTGCAGCCCAGCCAGGCTCAGCCCCCGCACGCAGGTAGCGAAGGGGGGCTCACATCAAAGGCTCAGGTTTTGCAAGGCTCAGGACGCAGGAGGGCGTGAATTATAGACTTTGATGTCTGAGCAGCGGCAGAGGAATCGGCGTGAAGATCGTTTATAAATTGCTATTTATGGTCTCCACTAAGTGCCAGGCAGCCCCTTAAAGCAAGGGATCAGGTTTATCTGAGGGCTGCTGTAGAGAGCGGCTGCCGGCGGCAAGACCAGGGCTCAGGCTGGGCTCTGTGTGGGCAGGACATATTTTCAACACTCTCTATCCCAAACAGAGTTCAACTCTGAGATCTTCCAGGTGAATTTCCCCAGGGCTTCACCAGTTTGGGGGAGCCACTGTAGGAAGTTAGTGGTATTTGCAGGGCAGGAGAGCCATGGCTCCCAGAGTGGCAGCCCTGTGTCACAGACTCGTGGGTTTTGGAGCTCATATGGGGCTGATCCTGGTATGTGCTAAGAGAAAAAGGGGCAAATGGGGAATCTTAGCATACTGCCTCTGCTCCTAAGGAGTTTTTCTGGCTTTGCCTTGCTGCTGCCTCTGTTGGCTGATGTAGTTTGTAACAAAATGCCATGTTCCTCCTGAAGAAAGGCTGGGATGCCAACCTTGCTCCTCTGTAGCAGAAGAAAGGACAGGATTCAACCAGGCACAAGGTCACTTTTGTCCATGGTTAGTAGTTGGGTCCTTTCACACACTGCTGGGAGTATCTGTCTCTCTCTGAGGAAAGGACAAATGCATATTGTTGCCTATGGCACATCTAGGTGCGCTACCTCAAAGTTAGAGATTAAAACCTCTGAATCCTGGGAATATAAAATTCAGATTTCAATCCACTGATCTGGAACTGCCCTGTGTCCCCCTGACCAGGATCCAACTCAAGAAATACCTGCTTTTGGGCTCCTCTTTGTCTGATCTGAGAACAACCAGACTGGTTGGATTTCTCCCACATGGTTTGGCTTCAGTCCCTGTGGTCAGAGGTCAATGGACAGCTGAACCCTGGGGGAGCTGCAGCAGAGAATGCCTTGTCTGGGCATTCTTGTCTGTCAGACTCCTGGTGAACCCCACTAGACCCATCACCGCCAAATGCTTCCAAAAGTGACAGTGAGTCCACAGAGATGGCCTATGCGCCTCTCCTCATCCCAGCCAGAAATACACATTGCCTTGCACAAGGAAGGACCATTACCTGAATACGAAAAAGCACATCTGGGAATGACATGTGCCGTTCCTACATCTGAGCATCCCCCATCTAAGCATGCACTGTCCTCTCTACCCTGACACTATTTTTTTGCCCTCAGTGGTATTTGCAGTTTCCTCCACTGTACCATAAACTATGAATTCCTCTGCATTGCCTTCACATCCTCTTCAGCATCACCAACTCACACATTGTCTTAGGCCAGGCATAACACCAGCCACTGCCTTTTTACCCAAAGAGATGCCATCCAAACTGTAATCTTTGAGGCGATCTGATTTACAAACTATCAGCCAGTTCTGAAGCCACCAGTTGCACTGCTCTGGGATGCACCAGGATCCTGGTCCAGATATTCATTTCTGTTCAAACAGCACAAAAGGCCATCACTAACAGAACTAGATTTTCCTCATATCTTCAATTAAAAGTTCATGTCCAGCATCTGCATCAAACTTCTCAAATGTACCTGCTATATTCTGGAAAATGAGACAGACCATGCTGGAGTTTTCAAGGAGTTACAAGCCCCCAGTTCAGTTCTGGCCCCCCAAATCAGTGGGCATTCTTGCATGCTGACTATTAAATCAGGACAGACAGACTTCCCCATTGTCCTCTCCTTGCCTTGCAGCCTTCAGCATAGCAGCACGCAGCAGGCCTGGTTCTGCCTTTGCACATGTACATGTAAACTGTAGATAAGCACATATTTCTCATTGTTCCAGCCACCCTCCAGGACTTATCTCAAGCAGGACAGGGAACCCTCCACCCCAGCTCAGATTGATCCCTCCTCAGACACAGTAATTTTTATGTCCAGAAATATTTATGTACTTTGCACAACTGTTGTTTGCAGATTCTCTCTTGGTGGCTTCCACACTTCACGGCAATCCCTGTTTGAAGTTGGACCAGATGGGAGTCTGGACCAAACATAAATAAACCCATCAAATCTGAGAAAACAAGCCCCCATCCCTCCTGCCTCCTCCTCAGACCAGTGTGAAGATCCAGCCCCGGGAGAGGAGGGCAGGCTGTGCTCCGATGCTCAGACTGCTCTCCGTCCACCCCTGAAGTCCCTTCCTCTGGGCTGACTTTGGTATGTGCTGTTTGCAGGGGGCTTGTTTTTCTAACATGGTGAACACATGCTCTCTCCCGAGAATCATTTATTTTACATCAGAGATCCTGGGGCTCCTGACCCAGAGTTTTGCAAGATGGTTTTGTACTTTTCCCCGTGAGGAAGGAAGACACATTCCTCCAGCTACCACTGCAAGAATGGCAGGTCCCGGATGTTTCCTTCACAGACCAAGCTCTCCCTCACTTCCCTCTCAAGACAGAGGTTAAAAATGACGCGCTGAGGTCAGAGGGTGCTTCAAGGGGCTCTGCAAAGGTCTCCCAGGAAGAAAATCCTGTTTCTTTTGCTGATAAGAGCCTTCTGCTTGTGGGGCACAAACAGATCAGATCAGCAAGGAAAGATGGACCCCGGTACACAGTGACTGAAGGGACCCTTAATAAATTATCCACTGTTTTGACTATACCCGGATATTTCAGGCCTTAAAGGAAAGCACAGAAACACCCTGAAGACATCTGTCTGCCACCAAGGTCTCTTCAGAGCCACTGACAGCCAGTGCAGTACTTTTAACAGCTCCAAGTCAGACCCACCTGCAGTCCCACTAGCAGACTTGGCAGCTGCTGTGCCCTGCAATGAGTGCTCTGCCCTCATCAGTGGCTAGACTGCATCACATGTGTGCAGTTATCCAACCCCAGGGCACAAGACAGCCTCCTCGAGGGTGAGAGTCCCATGAAAACCCTGATGCAAGCACATGGACTCCAGCAACCACCTTCGTCCCCTGGCAGAGGAAAGGCTGGTGAGGGAGAGCAATGGGGAGAGCAATGCATCTCTGAGAAACCTGATCCTTTAACACGGAGCTCCTCTGATGTGGGCAGCTTGTGCTTTACAGCATTAGAGGAGCAACATTTCATGGAAAATTCAATAAATACCCCTGTACAGCCAGACATCTGTAAACAAAGGCTTCCAAATTCAATCAGGCTGTGGGCTCAGAGCAGCATTTATAGGCTACAGCATGGAATATTATATAGGAAAGCTAAATGTAGGGGGGGGAGTAGATTCCAGGAAAATGAAAGATCTTATAGCCCTGTTACCCCAAAGAAGAGTAACTATGTCTGTGCTGTACTGTACCCCTTCTTGAGTGGCTTGGGTAGCCTTGTCATTCCCGATCTGCCAGCTCCTATGGCAGTCTGTATTGGGCTCTCACCTACATGGCAGTAGAAACTACAGTAGGACAAGCAGGGAAATGCTGATGACTCCAGCCACATTGTTTGCTGGAGCACATTCCTGCTGCCAGCCATACCAAGAGCGTGACCTTTGGGATGTAGGTCTGAATATGGGTCTGAAAGACCCAAGCCCTGATCAGGAGTAAATGCTTCCAGAGCCTGGAGGTAATTACAGGCAATGCTCAGCTCACAGTGGGATTTTGGAGTGGAGAACAGTGTCTTGCTTGTCCTTTGGGTCTTTCCTGGGCCATGATATCCCCCAGCAGGTTGACGGGACCCTATCTGTCTTGTCTCCTGTTCTATTACAGCCTCACTTCACCTACAGATGATTTTGGTCCAGGCTGCATGTAACTATAATTTCAAACACATTCAAAATGGTTTGTTAGTATCCAATGGCTACATTACCGTGCAGACTCTGGACTCAGGATCCCCAGCTGTGCTGCTCTAAGCTGCACATGCATGGTCAGGGATCTCAGTTTCTCCAAGCTGGACTTTGAAGATCCATGCAAAGGGCAAACCACCAGCTCAGAGAAAGGTGTTCAGGTCCTGCTGTGCTCCTGCAGCCCTTTGTGCACCTCAGGGGTGGTTACAATGGCAGGGACAACTGTGGTCGCCTGTAGAACATGGCTATCAAGGAACAGCTTTGTGCAGCTGAGGCTGCATCTGTATGACCAACTTGAACCCTCTGGCAGCACCCACACAGGTTATAAGCCCATATTTAGTGCAGGCCAAATCAGGCATTTGTCTCCTCCTTCCCCTCGAGTGCACTTTTCCTCACAGCTCAATCAGGCTTTACAAACACACCACCACGCACAGAGGCCAGTATATATAATAAATAGAGCCTAGCTCTGAGGGCAGCAGCGGTAAACTATTGCCCAGGGGACAGGAAGGTTAGTGGGATTGTGATCTAAAACCTGAGGCTGGCAGCTCTATGCTCCCCTGGGAGAGATTTCCACAGCTACTGCGAGGAAAACAATCAGTGTTTTGGTTATTACACTTCATTTATTGGTTTGTTCAAAGATCACAGCCAGGTAGGCCTTTAAATTCAGGGATGCTTGAAGCAGGGGTCTCCAGTCTTGCACTCTGTGGTGGTGTCCCGTGGGCTGCCCTGCACCCCAGGGTGCTTCCCCAGCTTGTGCCCTTCCCTGCTCCAGGACAGCTTCATTCTGGCTGCCTCTCTAAGATCCCTGCACCACGACCAGGTGAAATACAGGAGGGCAGCTGGTCCCAAGGAACATGCTATGCATTGGGACACATGTATAAGTAAAGCCTCTTACTGATGTCTAAGCAGTCCGATGTTAACGCAAGAGGAAGTAGCACACGTGTTCTGAGGGGACCATTCAACACATACACTATTGGGAGTATATTCACTTCCCAGGAAGCATCTTTCATGTTACTTTAGAAAACATGGTCTAGAACAGACTCATCCACACCTGTACCTTGAAGGACAGAAAGCAGGATGTGAAACTTGCTGCTCTCCATCTAAATATGGTAGTTCAGGGAACACTGTAGGACACACAACAAATTCACCCAGTTGGGTCTTGCAACAGACACTTTGAAGTTCTTGGAAGAGAAGTGGGTCCATGCACTGAAAAGGTCTCCAGAACGAGTCATGGGCACCCCTTTGCATGGTGGAAGCACAGACAGGAGTGATGCAGGGATCAGCTGAGCTGCTTTGGTCACACAGACACCTAAGCAAATCAAATCTGCTACTGTCCCTCTAAGATGCAGACAAGAGCAGCGGGTGATGGCTGGGATTCAAGAAACATGGGGCACTTCTCTCAGTGCTCCTCAGCCAGCTGCCCTGGAAATGTTCCTATAAACTCCTATTAATTAGTTGACACTTGGGCAGTGCAAACAGGCTGCTCCCTCCCTGCGCCCCCCCAGGAGGCAGTGCCGGAGCAGGCCAGTGTGGGGGACAAGTCTTGGGCACATTCTTCCAGTTAATATTTCAGCCCACAGTTGCCAAGGCACCAGGGCTGGCGTTTCCCCCCTTCCCTCCCCCCTTCCACCTCCCAAAGCGCCAGTGGTGAGCGGATAGCCAGGTTATTGCCTCCCTCTCCCTTTGCAAGCAGATGTATGGGAGCCAGAGGAGAAGATTGATGGGGTTTATAGAGTCTCCCTCCTGACCACCCACCATGGTTCCAGCTCCCTTGGGCCCATCCACACCACAGTCACAGCAATGGCTTCACTGGTGTCCACCATGCAGAGAAAACATTCTGGCTACTTCTGCTGGGTAGCATGGGTCACATTTGCTGCTTTAGAGGACCTTCTTTGGGTCTCACACATATCAGCTGGATGGGAGAAAGCAGCAGTTCCTCTCCTGTCACATCCCTGCAGTGATGGGAACTCAGAGCAAGCTGAATATGAGTGACATCAAGTCACCCATAACTGCACCTGGCTTTCACTGGTGCATCAGAGACAACTCCAGCTCTCTCAAAGCCTTCACAAAAGTCAACATTGTGCAAAGAGTGACTGCACAGAAAGGTCCGCAAGAGCAATTCTGGGTAGAACAGCGTTTGCACATGGAGGCCCACCAAAGAGCTGCAGCCGTCTTTCCAGGAGTCACCAAGGCCCTTGGCAGGTCCTGAGAGGGACAAGGATGGGAATAAAAGCCATGGAGGCAGGCCAGGCTCAAGGTGCCCACATGCTGGGACATGGAAAAGACAGTAAAGCATAGGGAGGGGCCTATGGACCTCAGCACTGGACATGTAGTGCAGAAGCCATTTGAAGTGGACCAAGACTGGGTTTGGTGGAAATGCCTGGAGACAAGCCTTAAAAAAAACCCCAGCTAACAAAAGTGCCAAGGCTGGGATTCAGCGTGACCAGCATCACTGCCACCAGCAGCACACTGAGTCAGGGGCACCTTCCCAGCAGAGCCTTCCATGAAGGACCATCTTGGGGACAAGATGCAATTGAATCCCACAACTTCCAAATAAAACCAACCATTCCCTGCCACTCTCAAAAAAGAGAAACAAATCAAGCAAACTAGACCCATTGGTAACTTTCATGCCATTTCCTGTATGTTTAACACATTTTCTATTAAGCCCGGGACAAATGGCAAGGGCTCCAGGCACAGCCATAAAGACTCCCTCCCACAGAAAGCCGAAGGGGCTGCAGGCAGGGAGGGGAAGGTGAGCCGGCTGACAGACAGATGGGAGGTGAGCACGTAATTCACAGCAGATCCACGATTTGATTAATTTCCTTGCTTTTCCTGCTGGAGAATTCCGGGTTTTATTGGCCGCTAAAAGGCACTGTGCTGCCTGATTTCAGAGTGGAGCTACACCAGAAGGGGGACACGACATGGGGGCTGGTTGCGGGGACCTGTTGTTGCGTGAATCAGGTGCACAGGGTTAAGGTGGGTGTTCCAGAGCTTGGGATTCCCTTTTGGAGGATAATCCCCCCATCACGTGTTTTCTAGAGACTTGTCCTGGGAACCTGGCTTGGTGGGGAGGGAGGTGGCCGGCGTGGGACAAAGCCTCTCTACAAGCCAATGGAACCCTCACCCAGAGGATTTCTCCCTCCCCTCTTTCAGCTGCTCTCCCTCATCCCTCCTCCTCCTCGCACCAAGCTGCTGGGATCAGCCCCTGCAGGAAAAAAAACCGCCTAATTTGTCATGTCATGTCCAGCTGTTAACCTCCCATTGCTGAGCCATAGGGAAGACTTGCTTTCTTCTATTTATTTATTTGCCACCCGGACAATGGACGGCCCCAGGCCTGCTGAGCTCTTCATAATAATGCCACCAACGATCCCCCCTTCCCACACCTCCCCCAGCCAGCAGCACCAGCTGGGGAGCTGCAGGTGTCAGCGGGCATTAACCAGTGTGGGGATCCCCACGCCCCTGAAAGCCCCGGACACCGCCGGGAAGGCAGCAGTGGAGGGCTGTGGCCGGGGCTGGGAGGAAGCCCAGACTGGGTTCACGTGAAAAGTCCCACACAAAGAGGGAATGGACGGAAAGGCCAGATGATAACCATTGCTCCGGAAAGTTTATCCTGCTGCTTCAGGGATGCTTGGCCAAGGAAGAACAGATCCATCCAGCCACACAGAGAGTTCTTGGGGGGGGCCAAGACCTGGCATAGCCAGGGCAGCCCTGGAGACACTTAGCAACTGAGTGGAAGGAATGGCAACTTGGAGGCTGGCTTTGACCCCTGCCGGGGTTTTCCCATTGGGCACAGCCGATGGTGGTAATTTGGCCACATTGAGGCCAGGAAAATTGCCCAGTGGCCAGGATGTGCCCCACAGGGGAAAGACACCAGCCCTTCTTCACCCTCCAACTGAGGCCATGGTGGAAGAGCATCCTGTGTGAGGCCAGGAGCCAAGGGTCCTGACTGGAGAGTCGTAGGGCTGTTCCTTTCGGGCAGCAGAGCTGAGGGTACAGAGTCCCCACCCAGGGACACCTGCAAAGCCTGGGGGAAGCTCCACATCTCCTGCCCACTGCCGCTGGTCACGGGTGGGATGCAAAGGATCCGCTACTTCCTGGGGGACTGTGGTGCCTCCCACCCACCACCCGTAGCCACAGATGGGAGGAAGGGGACCAGCCACGTCCTCAGGGACCCAATGCCACGCGCCGGGGCACCGCACGTTCCCGGTCTCACCGGCGGCACGCTGCTGGGGCTGCGAACACATCGGCGGCAACCGGTCCGGTTGGGTGTGCATTTGCTGGTCTGACAATAACACGGCTCTCGGGTTACTGGGAAGGTATCGGCGCCGAGCAGCCGAGGAGTGAGCGCACGCGGGCTGTAACTCCTTCCTGTCTGCCCGGCTGTCTGTCCAGCCTTCCTCCCCCCGTCAATGTCACTTTATTTGCTGCTAGGGTGGTGATAGAATCACTATTAAAAGCACAAGTAGTAGGCATTAAAATGCATTTCGGTTAGTCCGGGATAATAAAGGCGCGCGAGGGGAAGGGGGGAGGTGAAAAGAAGGAAGTTTTAACTCGCTAATAAAAATCAAATGCAGGCAGTTTGCAGGAGCAAGCAGCTCGGCGCTTTGCCTTGCTCTTGTTAAGGGCCCGCTGCCATAAATAACTTCCCCGAGCGAAAGCAAAGGAGAGCCGGAGAGCGAGGACGCAACAACACAAAATTTTTCATTTTTCTCCATAAATCATTTCAGCGTGTGATAATATTTGTTTTTTCTAATGAGTCTCCTGTGATCCATTCCGGGCGCTAACATCAGGGCCTGTCAGGGCATGATGTGTGGGGCACTTCAGCGCTTTACAAAAACTGCCGCCTCTACAGATTCCCTCCCCTGCCCTTCGTTTATGCTCAGGACGAATGTGGCCAATTTTTTCTTGCTCTGGGATTTCAGGCTCTCTCTCCTTTTGCACAAAGTTCTTCAGCACTAAGTCCTGAGAAGATACCTCCCAGAAAAGCAAACCAGCCCTCTGGTTTCCCCTTTCTCTTTGTCCTCCAGAACAGCAAACATCCAGGATGGTCAGCTCTCAGGGTGAGAAAAAGCCAGATGCAAATAGGAACAGACCAAAGTGAATGCTGGCAGTGATCCCCAAATAGGCAGCTCCCTGGAGATGGTTTAACACCTGATGCCTGCCACACTTGCCCTGCCTCACGAGCAGACAAACACAGACTCTGACGCTGACCCAGATCTCTGCCCTCACCCCAGGCCCATCATCTGACTCCACTGCACCTTCACAAAGTCCTAGGCACCTGCAGAAGCACTATGGTGACTGCAGGCAGTTGCATTTCCCCAAAGTGCATGGGCTCCCTCATACAACTTTGTTTGGTCAAAGCCCAAGAACGTCACAGCCAGGGCTTTCTAGTGGAAAACTTCTGGGCAAAAACCTGCTTGTTTCTGAGATGGAGCTCAACATGCTTGTGGAGGTGACTGCATGCCACAAGGGTCCAAGAAGCAAAGATGAGATTCATTGAGATTCCTTCCATTCCTTCACCCCTGCCATCTCCTCAATACCCACTGCTTCAACCCAAAGAGCACCCCAACTAAGTGAGACACCAGATCTCAGACCTGAAGAGAGCAGACTGGGGGTGGGAATGAGACTGTATGTATTCCCACCCAGGTGACCAGACTGACATCAGCCCTGGTTATGATAAACAGAAATTATAACCAATAGCTCCACAGAGTGCTGGGCACTCAAGCTGGTGGGTTCAGCTTCTACGGGCAAGAGTACATCCACCATGGCATCATGTTCAATGTCCCGGCACAGTTTTCATGGGCCGTGGAGATTGACTTCAATCTGTGCCTCACCGACATCTGAGTCATGCTGGCAGCAGAGACAGAGGATGCTGCTGGTGCCTTACAGTCTAATTTAAATGGAAAGCACCCATATTCCTGGAGGTCTGTCATCATACATAGTTGGAGACCACCTCAGTGAGAAATACAGGGAAAAGAGAAAGTGGTACACCAAGTATGGTGTACAGAAAACAGAACGGGAGAGGAGCCCAGAAGCATACTTCACCTGAGATCTATTGCTCCACAGCTTGGAAATCACCAAAGACTATGAAGATGCTTCTCTCTGAGCATCACATAAGAGCAGTTAACATACTATAATCCTGTGCTCAAGAAAGCAGGATATTCCTGCAGGGCTGAAAACTGAGGCCAACTCTTGCTCCTCTGCAGTGTGACCCAGGTGAAAAAGAGCTCATTCTGGCTCACTCTGATCCTTCTTCTTGCTCCGGCAATCATGACCATGACTGCCAGAGCCAAGGCTGCTCTTAGCATCACCATCATCAGGGTTGTTATTATTATTATTAACATCATTGTTATGTTGTTTCCAGAGGAGGCTCTTAACTCTGGTCGTAGGGATAAAGGCAAGCTGGTGGCATCTTCAGGGAGTCATAATGGTACGGGGCCCAGCTCAGTGTGTGTTTACTCTCTGCCAATGTATGTGAGAAAGAGAGAGAGGTAGTGAGATAAACACTGTCATGGGCCACTTCCATCATCTACTCACAAGAGCATAATAAAGCCCTTGTAATATACTAGAACTTGTGTGGTCCCGGGGTCTAATTTGCATACTAATTACTCAGTGCAAATGGGAACGAGAGGTAGGGGGAGGGCGTGCGGGTGAGGGGGACTGGACTATTTGCTCTGCCGTTTCATATCATGCTAACAAGCTAATCCGGCGTGCAGTTAGCTCCTGATATATAACTGCTCATTAGTATTATAATAAAGTACATGAAACAACCATAAAACGTTATATACTGCACAAGTGTTGTTTTCTTGCCAATTATCTGCGGGCGGATTTATCACCGCAGTTGTTGCAAATTCCCCTTGGTGAGGTTTGGGTCGAATAAAGAAAGGTGTTGGTGTGAGGGGGGAGTGGGGGGGGGCTGCTTTCAAGGGGGAGAACATGTGTTTTCTTAAGTAGCACTTACCGATGCGCCATTTCATATGAGAGAGAGGGTGAATGCTGCGTCCTTAGGAGGCTGAGAGGGGAAGGGAGCCCAGGGCTCCACACTCAAATCAAACAAACTTCTATCCATTAGGGAAATGGGACCAAACCTGTAAGGATGGATTTGAACCTACCAGAAACCAACACAGGACAGGGTATAGTCTTTTCCCTGCTGCCTTCTTCTAAGGCAGAAGGACTACGACCAGAGAAAAGTAGCTTCATTCGACATAGGTAAGGCTTGCCTGGTACATTTGCCAACAATGAGGCAAATTCCTCAGAGGGATCACATCCCACCCAGAATCCTTGCCCAAATCCTGCTGTATCTCCTCCTTCCCATCACTGCTCCAAGAGTCTGCAAGAATCGACAAAAAACAGTGCCCAGCACCTCTCCAGACTGGATGTTTCTACCCTTCTAGCCCTTAGCACTGCCCCAAAACTGCTGCATGACGCAGTGCTGAGCAACTCTTTATGGCACTGAAAGTTATGGAAATCGTGTGGCTCACTGCTTTACCTGGTTGGTCAGAGGACATCACCTCCTGCCCACCCACAGGCACAGGGGCAGTTACAAAACTTCTTGACAGAGGTAAGCGGAGTGCAGTGATTTGCAGCCCTTGGTCTCTGGCCCCCGTGGATCCATGGATTACTTCTCAGCTACCCAGGAATGCTGAACAAGAAAAGTAAACTGAGGATCAAACAGTGCTCTGCATGTGGGCTCTACATCTCTGCTGCAAACCTCCCTGGGGCACTGCAAAATGAGAAGAGGCTGAAAGCTGGTACGAGAGTGTGAATGGCAGAGCACGTAGAGCGGAAAGGGGCTAGAAGGGGCTGCCAGAAAAACCTGTTGCATTCATCAGCAGAGACAGGGCACCAAGTGCTAAGCCCTTTTTCAGCCCAGGAGGGATGCATGACATGGCTGCAGCCTTCACAGGGCACATGCAGGAGCATGGACTCAGGGTCCTTCACTTATGTTCTCTTAGAAAAGCTCTGACAAGGCCATGGACCCTTCCTGCCCCAGACAAGACAGGCTCCCTGCCCTTGAGAGCTGCATGTCCTTCTACCTTAAGAGGTGCTGGCAGAGCTTGCCGAACATGATGGGCACTTCACCCATGACTACCCACAACCCACCTTAGTGCCCAGCTCTTTTCACTGATGCCCTGTGCTCAGAAAAGCAGACACCTCCCTGAACCTACTGCTTTGCATCTTCCCAGCACAGGAGGATCGCAGCTAAGACCACATGTGTATGCAATAAGTACTTTTAAAGCTTCTACTAACCTCAGCATCCCATTATGTACTACCAGCAAAGTATCTGTGCAAGAGCAACCCCTCAACTACCTCTCTTGCTGACAGTGCCTCCCAAACAAACTGTTGCGACTGTGCTTACACACCCCGGTGCTGGCACGCTCTGACCCAGATGTGCACTGCCTGGTGTACACAAGGTTGTGTTTCCAAACACTTAAGCAAGCCAAAAGGAAGACAGACCTTCTCCTCTGTGGAGACCTCGTGCATAAATCCCACCCATTTTCCCTCTTACAAACAGGAGTTACAAATGCAGCCCCCCCATGGGTATTTCACACAGAGCCATTCTCCCTCTCTAACACACACACACACACACACACACACACACACACACACACACGCCCCCTTGCTGTGAAGCATTTGCTTATTTATGGCTTGTTTTTGTCAGGCGGAGGCAGGACTGACAGCTCTCAGTGGTGGGGCTCTGTCTGTCTCACTCTGTAATAAGACGCATGATATCCATTCTGCTGCCAGCGGGGAGTGAATCACGCCAACCCCGTCACCCCGCTTCGCCTTGGCGAACTCCGCAGCTTGTTAGCATCACAATATTGGGAGCAAAATGTGACCCAGCGCTACCATGCCCCCTCCTCCCTCGGTTTGAAAAGAGAGGGGGAAACACACACGCTCACATCTCCACACCAAGGGAAGGCACAAATCCCCCACAGGGCTTTAAAAGGACTTAAAACCATTTTAATAAACTGATCGTAGAGGAAACACCTCCCCTTGGGAGAGGGTCACTGAGCAAATGCCAACACTGGCTCTGTCCTGCTCTGCCTGCCCCGGAGCTGGCTCTGGGGCACGAGGGAAGGGGTTTCCCCAACCCTCTCTCCTGCGGCTATCCCGACAGCATTTGCCTCAAGTCTGCTCTCAAACGGGACATGGAATGAGCATCCCGGCCGATCAGGGTGAAGGGGGACTGCTGGTACCCAGTTCCAACCTCAGCATCCCCAGGTGGGCCAGGAGTCACCACCGCAGGAGCACTGAAGGACCCCACTCTCCCTCCCCAAACCCTTCCAGGAACCAGGAGGGGAACTCCTACTTACAGCTTGTTCCCAGGAGATAAATAGACCTCAGTAAAAAGATTGCTACATCCTTTCAATAAAGATTTTTTCCTCTTTTCCAGACAGCTTGTGAAATGTTTTAAAAGCTTCTCACATTTCCAGTGAAACCCACAGAGAAGAATTTTGCTTGTTATCAGCCCTGGAAGCCCCTGATAGACGGATGATATTTTTCCCTCCTCCTTTCTCTCTCTTGCACTCTTTTTTTACAAGCTGAAAAGAGAGTCACAGTGTGTTTTATAACCGGCTCTCTGCATTTCAAAAGCTCAACAAGAGCTCTCTGTGAACCCTGATAAGCCCAGGGCTCTTAGTGTCTTAAATACCTTTGACAAGCTATACATTACAACGCTAATAATTTGCCAAATTTGCGCCCATAATATGATATCTGTAAAACGTCAAGGGTGGTAATGCGATTAGCGGCCTCAAATGAAATATCGAACATTCAGCGTTTAGGCCCTGAATAGGAGAGAAAGGAAAGGAAATCAATTTCAAAAGCAGGAGGGAAAGAAGCGATAAGCGTGTAATAAAAAGGGAGAGGGGAGCATGGACAGGCCGGGAGAAAGAGCATCTTGTTTTTCATTCTTCTCCTTTAAGCATTCAAGACTTAAAACGGAAGGGGGGGNAGGGGAAAAAGATGCAAACAAGCATCTCCAAATTAAGTTGGTTGCAACTCTGCAAAATAACATTTGGCCACCCTAACAACCTCAGGGTTTGGTTGATGGCGAAGGTGGGGGGAAGGACTTGCTGTTTGCTCTCTGATCACCCCCCCCAGTCCAACTCCCCGCCCCGAACAGTTCGGGTCCATAAAACACAGGATGTGAAATTACAAGTAGTCTGAGGGTGGGCTGCCCCCTCCTCTCTCCCCCACTCAAGGTGGTAGAATCATAATGTACTAATTATCTGAAACCACTCTGAGTAGAAAAGAAACTGTCACATACCAGGCTGTAGACTAAATAACAAACATCCCACACCTGCGGCTTTATGAGCACTCACTGCACAAGGCGGGCAGGGGGAGGGAATTCCCTGCTCCCCACCGGCATGGCAGGCAGGGTCCTGCCAGGATGGGATACTGGATGCTGCGACCCAGAGCAGAGCAGGAACCGAGCCCTGTGAGCAGTCCAAGTGTGTACATGAATCTCATTGCAAGTGCTGTCACGGCTTTGCATTCGGTCTGGCGTGAAAACGAATCCTCTGCCAGGGTCTGGGTAGGAAGCAGGAAAGCACCAAGAGAACCCACCTAAGGAAGGTGACTCACACCAGGGGCAGGAGGCATGGAAGAGGGAGACTGTCAACAATGTCAGGTTGACTGTTCCAGAAATGGATCGAGACACTGCAAAGACAGCAAGGGTGGGAGCAGACTGCATCAAACCCTTAAATCAGTGCAACCAAAGAGAAAGTCCACGGAAGAACCGCAGAAGCCACCAGGCAATGATGATGTCTCTATATACCTCTTCACCACAGCTGGAACATGAAGCACATTGTGTCTGCACACAAAATGATTTGTGGATACTCAACCATGGCACTCTGCTCTCTGAGGTTAAGTGAGACAGGGTCAGGCCACTGCAGTCCCACACATCTGCCAGCATCTTCAGAGGCTGCAGGAGAGCCAGGATGAACATGCCAGTTTCATTCTCCTTGGCCCCTCTTGGGCTTCAGCTTCTGTGCCAAGGCTGACCAGAGGAAAGAGAACACAGTTCCCTGTCCCTCTCTGCACATGCCACCACAACCTAAAAAATCCATCCCATGGAGGAATAATGATGGTACTTGGACTGTAGAAAACCCACGAGAGCACCTGGCTACTGGGCACCAAGTCAGAAGGAGACAACTTCCAGTTGAGGGAACTTTGCCTTAGCTTTTGCCATGCAGCCAGGGGATTTCAACTGAAGTCTATTAGTGAGTCACACAAGGACTGGAGGGGAACAACCCCAAGCTGCCAACTGCAGAGTACTTTGACTCTTGTTGGAGTACTGAGCTCTCACTCACCATTGCAGGGAAGGTGCTGGATTAAACAGATCACTCATTTGCTTCCCAGCAGAACAAGTCCAACCGCAATTCACCTTTCTGAGCAGAGCTGAAAGTGGCCATGGGGACAGCCTCACCAGCTGCTGGGCTGACAAGATGGCTTGGGTTTCTCCAAGCTATGCGAAGGGTGCAAGGTCCAAAACAGGGATCTTTGTGAATAGAGATCTGTGGAAGCCTGGCAGCAACAATGGGAACAAGTCCCATCACTGCCTCCCAGCTGCACAGTAAGAAGGGCTATGTGAGCACAGGGCCATGCTTGGAGGGTGCTTGGTCCCATATGAATTCCAGCAGGCAAGCCTGGTGCTGGCATGCTGGGCTTGGCCTTCATATAGGCAATGAAACATAGATAGCATCCTCACTGAAAACCCAGATCCCAGCCAAGACTGTTGCTCTAGGGTCAGTGTGCTGCCCTCCTCCCTCCCAGTACAAGCAGCAGATCCATGCTCAGATTTACACTCCTGGGTCTGCATCCACCGATCAGCTCAGTCAGCACCTCTGCACCCTTTGTGTGCGGGAGAATTCACCCTGGTCCAGTACTGGTGCTGGGGACAGCAGAGCCAGAACGAACACCTGGATGGCCACCAGAAGCACACCTTACTGTAACCTGCAAATCCCCCAGACCTTTCCTGAAGGCACTGGGGTCTCCAGGTGGCCTTGCCTGGGGCAGTTGGAAAGCGGAAGGTGCTGGTCCCCTGCGGGAATGAGAAAACACACCGGTGTGGGGGCAGAGCACATGCCCCTTGGCCAAGCATGGAATGGCCATTACAGGTCCACTTCTTGCGGCATCACGAGTCATTAAAGCCAAGAGCGCTTGGGGATTCATCAGCACCAGCCAAATGACTTCCCCAGATGTAGCTCATTCTCAGGATGTGGGAGCCCCCATGGACAGCCACCTCCGATCCCAGCTCCTCCAGACAAAACATTCCCAGCACTGGAGTCTCCACCCAGGACCCTGCTTGCAGGAGCTTTCTAGGCCATTTAGCAGGAGGTACTGTTTGGTTTTGAACAGATGTTGCCTTCCCCCTGCCCCCAAGGTCCCCAGCAGCTCTGGTGCCTTTGAGCCGGGAAGGCAAACGAGTTTTGCACACTTGTTTAAGGTCAGTCAGGTGCATGTGCGCAGGCACACATTCTCACACACATGAGCTCAACAGTCGGGTGAGCAGAGAGGCACCCCAGAGTAAAGGAAAGCAAGCACTGGGAAGAGTTATAGCTATGCTCAGCCTTTAGTGCTAAAAGGACTTCTCTTCCCCGCAGCCAGCCAGTGACAGACACTGGGACTTTGCATTCCGATCTCTAAACTGGAGTTACGCATACTCTCTGCTGTCTCTGGGAAATATGGGGGTCTGAGATGGCTGCAGGAGGTGGGCCAAGGAAAGAGCTTCTCCAGGCAGGCTGCAGCAGTGGGTGATCTATGTGGGCTTGGTGGACAAGCACAGAGTTTCTGTGTCACGACTCTCACCTGCCTATGTTGAAGAATAGGCAACTGCTTGTAGCTTAGAAGATAGATGCACTTATTTATTCCTACAACTTCCCACCAGAGTGGAACATCTGAAGCCTGCAAATTCACCAAGCAGTCAGTGAGCCAGGTTACTTTCCAGGACAACGGCACACCACCACTTCCAATCCAGCTACACAGGGAATGGTGCTTGCTGAGATTAGTTTTTTCTCTGCACAATCTGGTCCAAATGACTATTGATCCCTTAACATGGAGGTGTAACAACAGTCCTCAGGCGTTTTCACTGAGGGATCCCACTTTAAGCTCCTTGTCATTTTCAAACTGTACTATTGCAAAACCACTGGTTTCATTTTGGTCAGAACAGGGGTATGACATCTGTACAAGCACCCTTTGGCTGTTCCCATGGGATAAATGCACCCTGCTGTGCATCCAGGCTGCCCCCTTGGGGTCAGTCCTCAAAGAATATTGTCCAATTTCCACTGGGTGATTGACATGGCGAGCCTTGAGCTTAATTGCTAGACATGCCTAAAGACAGGAGAGGGAAAGAATTGTGACCTTTTCATGGACAAACCAAAATGCAGACTCTCATCCCAATTCAACACCTTTTTGTTCATAAGACCAGCAACCCTTTGTGCTAAATCCAGCTTCAAGACAGAACAATTTGTCACTCAATGCCCTCTAGAAATATTTCAGTATCTTCTAGAAGAGCTTTGTGATCCAAATTGCAGCGATGGACTTTGTCACTGAGCTGGCACAACCATGTGTGTAACAAGCACACTTACACCACAATATGCACACACTTTTTGAAGGCTTCTGTAGAGTCTTGTACAAGTTTGAGTCCCTGTCCCAAGCAGTGAACATAAAATTGCACAGACACACACAAATGCTTGTGATGCTGTACTTCCAAGCTTCTGTTTGCAGTCTCAGCTCCGAGCCTGTGGATCAGAACTTGGACCGGCATTTCACTTTGACTGGTGCTGACGTGGCTGCGTTGGAGAAAAGATGTTGTCCCCAGGTACCACAGTGCTGGAGAGAAGCAGAGATGACCTGGAGTGCAACAGCAAGAGATTCTGGGAGATGATTAAGGAGCGGCCTAGGGCTGGAGAAGCTGTGGCTACATTCAAGGAAGGAAGTTCATAGGGTCTGAGGTTGGGTAAGACATTGTAGATTTCTGCTGCCTGTCTGCCAGTGTAGATGTTAAGGGAAGCACAGGGAGCTGAGAGCTAAGGGGACAGCAGAGCAGCCCGCAGACACAGTGCTGCCCTTCTGTGCCTCACTGGACGTACATCCTTTTCACTGTCCTGTGTTTGCACAGGTTTTTACAGCCCCTACAAGTAGAGGTGGAGAAAGGTAGAAGGAACCCTACTGATGTGGGCAGCAACAAGAAAGACACCCCTGTCCACAGCCCCTCCCTGCTGCTCTGGCTTCTGCACCCCAATGTGCTCCTTGTTTTCCTGTGCCACCAGTCCTGGCATGACTGAGCCTCAGAGAAATCTCAGTGGGGTCTCCATGTCGCACCTCTCCTGAAGGAGACTTCAGAAGCATTGGCTTTCAGCATCTGACCCAGAGCTTTAAAAACCTGGGCGCCGTGCAGAGGGCTCTCTTGTTCAGGGACCCGCATTCTGACTTTGATTAAGTGATGGACATGAAAACACACAGAGACACAAACACAGTGCAAGGCAATGTCCCCAGAGGAATGGGAAAAAAAGAGAGATAAAAACCAAACAGCCGTTTTCACCCCCCAAACCGTATAATTTTGTGTAAATTTTTACTTTAAACATCTCTTTTTTTCCTGAGCCGTGATATAGGCCCTGTCAAAACCAGGGCCAATTACTGCCATTAGGTTCCCATTATGTCACTGCTTCTCCCCCCATTATGAAGGTCTTCGGCACACAGAGCTATAATCTTCACTCACTCTCGCTCCATCACTCCCAGAAGGAACAAAATTGTTTAAAAAAAAATAAAGCCTTTATTTTGCCCCTGTCAACTCTGAAAAGGAAGGAAGGGAAAAAGAGAAAGAAACTGGTAAAGTTTTTAACTGTGAGGTTGCCAAAAGGACTGAGAGAAAGCGCTCAGCACAGCCGAGGCATGTGAATTGGGGACTGGCAGGAGCACTTTGTGGGATCACCCATGAGTCATTCTCCTTAATCCTCACAGGGGAGATATTTGTTTCCCTTCCCCTCTGCCAAAGCAGACCTGTGGTGAGCCTGATACTGCTGCTGGGAATGGAGAACACAGAGAATGACTGTTGGGAGCAGCACACAAGACAAAATTCATGTTCCACATCACACTGCTCATGCCAGGGGTTACAGTGATCTGCTGCTAAAGCAGCCACCCTGTCTGCTTCCGAATACCGACCAACCTCTTCACCTGAAGTGCTGGCATTGACCCTGCAACTGATCTGAGAACATTCTCAGAGGTACATGGACCTGACATCTGCTGCCATCAAGGCAGAGACTGCAGGATCATGCCCAGGAAGGATGATTAGCTGTGGAGGGCTGAGGTGACCATGCTCTGAGTTCTCAGGAAGGAGAGTACACAAGACCATGAATACATCCGACAGGGGAGCTCAGTGAGGGTGTCAATAGCTCATGAAGGATGACGAGGGACAAGTCCTTGAGGGGACTGCTCACTTGGCCAAGTAAGAGCAAGTCCCAGTTGTGGAGCTCATGAGAATGTGTCATCCCAAACACATTCACTGTTGGCCACAGCTGGCCAAGACCACATTCTTGGTCATCCAAAGAGGGCTACTAGGCATGTCTTCGAAAGCTCTGCTGGTGCTCTTGAGTCCAGCTTCTCCCTGGATGCTGGGAGAGGGAGTGCAGTGTCTGCAGTTGTCTGCACTGTGCTCAGTGCTCAGGCACAAAGTGCAATGGGTGCTGATTCCAAAGAGGCCAGCAATAGGCTCTGCCCCATCATGCCCATCACCACATCTCCAAACACACTGCGTGTTCATTGATGCTGTTCAATGCTTTTTCTTGATGCCACTATCCTGCATTTTGTGTGAAGTTCATGTGAAAACCAAGGGATGGATCTAACCCAGCTTTCTGTGAGAGCTGGATATGGTCAGAACTGCTCCAATAAAATGAACTAGAGACACTGAAATGTAATACCCAATCCATCTCCCTCAGTGCCAGTTAATTCAGTCCTAGAGCTCCATTTTGGTCAAAGCTGGAGGTAGAAGCAGCATGGGAATCTGGTGTGGTATCTAGTAACAGCAGAAACTCAGCCACAGCATCCAGGGAGAGCCTGTGCTCCGAAACCGCATGGAGCTTAAAGCCTCACAATGTGAGGAAGGAGCACATGTCCTTCCCACCCAGCTGCACTTCTTCCTTGGGCCCTTGCTCACATGCTGCTCCCCAGACACCGACCACAAATCTTCCGAACCTTTCTCTGTTCTCCCTCATATCTGTGCCTCCCATTGAAAAGTGCTAAAACCTGCAGCTCCCCTCCCAAACTAGTGTCCTTCCTCTCCTCTCATGGCTCCTGCACCCCTCTCTAGGGACCCCCTTGCAGATGACAGCATCTGGCAACTCTGGAGCCACAGAGAAGGGGCACAATTTGCCCCTAAACAAAGAAACATCATCTCCGCTAAAGCGATTTCCACCCTCAGTGAGACCTCACAGAGCCATCCTCCCTTTGAATGCAAAGGTCTTGCCCATTCCTCTGCAGAGAGAGGCAGGGAAAGAAAGGGAAAAGCAAAAGAAAAGGCATGGGGGGGCCAGAGAGGGACACAGTGACAGACACTTTGGCTTTCCTGACCGAAAGGCTGAGCCAGTGCAATGAAAGCGCTCAACAGCGGCCCACTGAGCTGTCACTTATGCGAGTCTGTGTGTGTGTGAGACACAGAAGAGGGGCTGTGCCCGCCAATTGCCCCGCTTTCCACCAGCCCCCTTTTGTTTTTGTTTAAATCAAATCAAGAGCTGCTTTAAGATGTGCAGCAAAGCAATTTGCTGAGTATTCTTCCCTGCCATGTCATGCCAGCAGCAGCTCCTGGAAACTGGGAGGCTGCCCAAATGGAGGCGGAGACCCTCCACTGCCTTGATGGGAGAACACAGGGCAAAGTCAGGGCAAGTGGGCACTGGGACACTGCTGCCAGTGGCAGCAGTCCCTGCTTGTCTGCCAGCCTGAGAAGTGACAAACTCAAGCTTCAGTGAGGAGCTTGTGGGGATTCACATACCCCAGTGACCTCTCCTCCTGCCTGCAGAGGTGGGTGGATTGGGGACACTGGCTGGAAGGGGGGGCACATTTTTTGCTTTGTCTGGGCTTATCCAGCTGCATGCAACAGGCCTGAAGCAGAGATGCACAGGCTGCAGAGCTCCACTGTTGTCCACAGCCCTCTTGTCCCAGCTTCTGCAGAGTAGGACAGAGCTGCCTATGTCAAGGAACTGCTCAATTTTGCTCTGGTGGGAAGCAAAGGTCCTCCCTCCCTGGCCTCCAGCTGACAAAGCTGTGGATGGAGACCTGGAGTGTTCAATAGCCAAGGACAGCAACTGGGCCCAGGCTCTGCACCCACCCCTCTGCCACCTGCATGCCCCCATTATGTGCCCTGAGAGAGGAAACAGGCACAAGGCCATCCTTGTGGGTCTTTCCCTAAGATCGCTCTGGGGAAAAGTTGCTGCTGCTGTGCCGCAAGTGTGGGAGAAGAGAACTGGATGAAGAGGAAAGCTGAGGAGGAGGAGGGTGTAGAGCTGGGAGGGCTCAGGAAAGTTGCTGAATGCTTGAGGGGGGAGGCAAGAGATGAGTTGAAGGAGTGAGAGCCTGGAAGACTGTCTCTGTGTGTGCACAGCACACAGGTTACAAGAATTCAAGTTCCCAGGCCCAGGAGAGAAGAAAGCAAGGGAATGTGGGAATGACAGAGCTGGATATGCTCCTCAACACCAGGAGCTCAACTCCCCTGAACACAGGGAGCAGCCTGGATTTCCAGCTCATGGACCAGACTCAGCCATGACGCTTGTTACCTCGTTACTCCAGTGAGTCTCTTGGCTTCCTTGTGTTTCGTTTCTCTGTCAAAATAAAGTATTAATGAGGTTTATCTCCCTTGTGAAGTACTGGGAGTCCTACAGCTGTAAAAGGAGCGAGGTACGAGGATTATCACAACTGCTAAACCAGAAGACTGCAGGTCAAATCATTGGTAATGTCTCTCAAAGAGCCCAAAAGACATCCATGGGGATTACAAATGAGCAAAGCCCTACTTTAGTACCAGGCAACTTGCTGGAAACAGTTCCTGAATTAAGGACTGTGTTCATATGGCCACAATTTAACAGTCCTCACAAGGAGTCCCCTCCAAAGGCAAATACTCTCTTCCCTGTGGGAATTGTCAAAGTGAGTCAGCTCAGCAACTTTTTTGGGCTTTCTAAATGCACCTAAGACAGTTAGAATCATCAATGGGAAAAAAGCATTCTCCCCACAAAAAGCCATGGTAACAACAACCTGGCTGTCACACACATGCATCAGCAGCAGGAACACTGCATCACACTGCATCCTACACTGCACCTTGGCTCCAAACTGCAGTGTCCATGTGAACCACAGCCACCATCTGAGGTCGGGAGCAACCTTTTCCCCAAAGAATGAAAATATTTTTTCTGTAGAGGAGAAATAAAAATCATCACAAAGGACATGTACAAAGCACGGAATAGGAGTAGTTTTAATAAAAGAACATCTACTACACCTTTCCTCTGGTAAAGGAAAAAGGAAAATGAATGAAGAAGATGAACGGCAAAAATCCCTTGCAACTCATAAAAAGGCAATAGTTATACACAACTCAGAGTTAACCCCTGGGACTCCTTGCCACAAGATAGCACCGAGGCTACAATCAAAGACAGAAAACCCCCCCACTGAAACAGGATAATGGAAAAATCCTGTGTTATAGCAACAAGAGTAAACAAAAGTTGTCAGTGGCATTTTTTTTAAAGGAGAACACATTCTTTCAAGAAAAAGTTATCCTACAGCCCATTTATTCCAAAATTACATAGCCTTCTGAACCATTCCCTGCTGCAGCCAGTGTGTCATGCACCAGGCAGGATGGTGGGTTTCATGGACACTGTCCTCTTTTCAGGTGTGTGTTTTTACATGTGCTCTGCACACACTGATATCCTCCCCAACCCAATGGCTCCCAAGGGGTTAAAATAAAACTTCTACCCAAGAAGAATAAGAAGAAGAGGAAGAAAAAGAAGAGGGAAGAAAAGAGCCAGAGAGACAAAGTTAATTGAAACTGCTGTTTAATTTTTCAGCTCCACTGGATTACACTGTGGCACAGATGGTTCATCAAGACAGTCTCTGTCTGTATCACTGTCCCTCCCAGCCTCTCCCCCCATCATGCAGAAGGGAGGGGGAGGAAAAAACCACAGCAGGCAGTGGCTAAAAAAAAAAAAAAAAAAAAGGCAACTTAACACAAAAGAGCATTCTGTGCAGCTCTTTTCAAGGCACTGGGACAATGCTCCCAACTTGATCCTTTCATAAAGAAAACGTTTCGGGGTCAGAAAACAGGACACATTAAGCCCAGAGAAGCACATTGGCCATTTTACCGCTGACTTTCGTGGCTAGCTAGAGGACTGCATCGGAGTTGGGTTATTTTAGATGTTTTTAAAGGTGGCAGTCCTGTAGAAACAATTGCATTTGGGGTTTGGGGTGGCCTCGGCTCCCACTCGCCTGCACTACCCTGCGCTCCAGCACAGCTCACCCATCCCTCTCTGCTGAGAAAAGTCCAACGGAGATGAAAGGCAGCCTCTTTAACTGGATTACCCTTACAAGCAACCGAACCAAAGAGACTAAGAAACAGCTAATTAAAGCTGCTCAGATACAGAGGGCAAATCCTTCCTCTTGCTCTTCCTTCTCTCGCTCCATCCAATTCATTCATATTTCCCCTTATGCCTTATTAATTCCTCTGTTACTGCTCTAGAGGACAAGGGGAGGGGGAAGGGAGGCAGGTGGGGAGTGTGAGAAAGGGGACCAAACCTATACATGGGTCAGATTTTCAGCATTGATTTGGCTTTTGCCACGGCTACAACCCATTGATTCTTAAGCTTAAATTGATGATTAGCACTTTCTGACTGAAGCAACTCCTAGATCCTTGCAAAGAAAAAAAAACCACAAAACAACTTCTTTTGTGTAATAATTTGCTCTGCTAATCGTATTTTCCAGAAGCCCAGCAAAGGTAAAACTCCCTAATATTTAATTCCCAGTAAGCATCGTTTCTCTAAGTAAGGCAGGAAGAGAGGACAAAGCAAAAAGCTGAATTTTTGCCTACATGAACTTCTCAGCAAGTAGCTGTTGCCCTTGGGGTAACAACCAAATATTAACTCCAGAGCAAAATTCAAACTGAAGCTTTTTCAAAGGTAACATCTGCCTGGGGGATATTTTTGATTTAAATTTTCTGTCTCATGTGGATAAGGCACAGAATGTCCAAAACACAAAGGTCCAATCTCAAATGAGAGAGATTCGGAACATCTTGGAAAACTCCTGGTGGGGCATCGAGGAAAAGGATGTGGACTCCTTTACAACTGAACCCCCTTTTGCCGCTTCCTCCTAGTAAAACAAATATTTCCCCATGCCCAACACTGCTAGGAAGGCATGAAGAAAGGGCTGTTGAACTGCCCTGTACCAAGCCAGCTCCCATCACCCCAATCCCATCCTGCCAGTGCATACTGCACAATCAGGAAACTCCTGACTTTCCAATGAGAGGTTTCTCCATCATGAAGGAGACTCAGGCACTACAGAGGAGTCCACAAGGCCATGTCAATAAACAATGATTTTTCTACAACCAGACATTAAATGAGAAACTGCATCCTTCACTTCCACCCACCTCTGACAGAGGAGAGACAGGAGGCTTCATAGCAGATCTCTGTCCCTCTGGTACTACACTTTCTGAACAGTTATTAAATGCAAACTCATAATCAGGCAGATTTGGGCCAATGATGCCATTTCACAGCCAGGATAACTGAGGTCCAGGAAAACTGAGCAGCTTTCTCAAGGTCACAGGAGCAGCCCAGAGCAGACTTGCAGTGCCACACGGAACTGGGCTGGCACTTGGCTTCCCCACCTCTGCCAAATATAAATCTTAGGGGAAAGCAATTCCAGTGGTTCCAGGCCAGGGAGGGGCATACAAGTGGGTCAGCCACCAGAGCCCTGGAATGGCTGATGCATCAACCACGGCTGCCCAGCTCCAGGATGCTCCCATTGTCTGCAATGCAACTGCAACTGCCTTTCGTGATTAAGAGGAGGGAAAGGGAACCTTAGAAGAATCACAAATAAAACTAGGACACCAGGTGTAATTACTTCTTACAGTGTAATTATCATGTACAGCAGGATGACACAAACACTTTCCAGACCCCAGTACCTTGGGAGCTGTGTTTTAAAAGCCCACCTGCCTCCATGACCTGTTCCATCCTGCCTCCTCCTTGGCACATGTGGTGTGTGTGCAGTTGCCGTGCAGGCACGGGCACCCAGGAGCATCCTTACCTGCCACATGCATTGATATCATTAGTCCTATGGGAAAGCCATCATTATTCTTGGGTTGGGACATGTGCTTGGGGTTTCAAGCTGAAAGACATGCCCCTGGCTTTGTATAAGAAGGTACTTTCCACTGCTATATTTTTTTCTTTGCTTTTGAAGAGGACCTAACAGCTTCCGACTTCCCATCTCACCTGCCATAAACAGAGTGCCAAGAGGTGGAAGAGTAAGAACAGCAGAGAGGGAGAGGAGGCTGGAGGGGGAGGGGGAGCAGAGATGACTGGAGGGAGGTCGAGAGAGGAACGAAGAAAGAGGAAAGAAAAGAAAAACCCAGCAGTGCACCATGTTGCATTGTTCACGCTCAGACCTTCAATTTGCTCTCTGCATTCTCCTGCAGCGGGGAGAATGTTACGCTGGCTTAAGAGACAAATCGGACACAAAATAAAGACCAAGCACTCAGCAGTAAAGCAATTATCGCAACATTTTATGCCGGGCCTGTTCCTTTTGAAGGCAGCCTGGTGCTGCCCGCATGTACCTTAACCCGTTCCTAATAACCATAAAGTCACCATTATTTACGGTACAAGACATTAAATAAATAATGAAAAAGCTGCCGGCGACGGAGCGAGGCAAGTGGGGGTTGCAGGGAATCTCCCGAGACCAGAGCTGGCACTGGTTTAACCTGCACTGCAGAAGGCAGAGGAAAACAACTTCCTTGGACCTGGAGAAGGGAGGATGCATTTTTATTTTGGGGTGGCACCTCAGGCCCTGGGATCAGCCAGAGAGTAAATATTAGATTGTGGAGTTTTTTCAAAGAACAGAGAAGCAAAATGGAGTTGCATGGGAGTCATGGGCAAGCCACAAACTAAAAAGGTTCCTACAAGAAGAAGGAGGGGTTGCAGGGCCAGATTCTGACTTCCACCTTGCCAGCGTAAATCATGGTGTAATGCTTCTGAAACCAGGAGCTACTGCAGACTCACAGGATGTAACTGTTGCCAGAAGTGAATACCCTATGAGGAGACATCCACTCCCATCTTGCTTAAATTGACAGGCAAATAGATAAAAATAAAATACGAACATAAATATGGGTCACAGCAGAAGTTCCCACATCTGTGGTTCAGGCTAATGTACAAAAGGAATTTATCCTACCTGAGCTCCACCTCTCACTACAGCATCAACTCGACCCCACCAGGAGTCAACATCTACCCACCAAGTTCTGCTGACTAGTTGCATACACACACATCTCAACACCTCTGTTTTCAAGGTCTAGCTACTTTCCCCCAAACCTGTGCCTTTTTTGAATCTCTCCCTCTCCTGACAATGTCCCTTCTCTGAACAATGCTGGGTCACACTCTGGGTGCCTGGGTTTGGCTGTGTGACCCTGACCAAACCCAGCAGCCTGGGCAGGTACAGTTACTTCCTTCACCCTCAGACTCACGCCAGCCTTGTGTCAACACACCGAGGTACTTGCTCTGAAGTGGTGCAGCAGTTCCTACCTCCACTCTGTGGTTCTACAGCGGGTGACAGACACACAAACGGAAAGCAGGAGACTGTATGCTATCTTCCCCAGAACCTCGTGTCATTTCCAAAGTTCTTCATGATGAGGGATACAAAGCACTTGCAGCTGTCAGCAATGGCTGCCCAATGCAGGAGTCAACACCAGGCATCTTGGGTTATGGTGATGTTCCTGAAAGGGATGATGTGTCTTCACTGTCCATCAACTCTGCTCAGTGTGGACATGGTGACCACAGACACCTCCATACCAATCACCCATTGAAGGTGCTGGGCTTATATCAGAGATTAAAAGCAGGAATAATTCAGTCGTGTGCTTCTGTCTCAAGCATCACAGTGATTCTGTGAAGCTGTTTTATAACTCTTAAGGCAATCAATATGAATTTTCATAGTGTTTTAAAGACAAAGAAAACTCCACACCAAGTAGAAACGCCATAAAACAAGACCACTCCGAGAAATACTATTTACATTTTACATGCATTTTTACCTCGGAAATAGTGTTAAGAGGCAAAGCTAATGTGTTCTTGGAAATGCACAAACACAACATGAAAGGATGGAGGCACATCTCACCCTGCAGAGACTGTACCCTCACACAGCTTCTACCATGATGTTGGTGAGCTCTCCTGAGCGCTTCTCTGCTGGGATTTCATTGTCTGCCCACATTTGTTAACAGATTCAGCCTTAAAAGAAAGATTCAGGATTAAATAAGACTCATTTCCAACCATTCTTAGTGTTGTAAAAATTCCTCCCAAATTACATTGAAATAAGGCTTGGAAAAAGGTGTTGCCCCTGGGGCAGAAAAAAAGTTCTGGATCCTCTGACTTCTGAGGAATAGAAATGGGCTCTTTATATTTGTAGAAGAGGAGACCTCCTTTTATAAGAGTTAAAACCTGCTCCTGGCATCCTCTCTTCCCCTTGCTCTGCTGTTTCTGATGGATGCACGAGAGGAAGAACTTATTCAAGGGCACACTGGTCTGGCAGCACACGCACCTCTGGGATATAAAATGTTTCTAATCAAAAAACAAAGGTTGTTGGGTTTGTTGTCTTTAAACCAGGAATATCCCACTCTGTGACCTGAGAATTGGGACCTACGACCTAGAATTCAGGACTTGCCTCAAAAATGGAAAATCACCACACAAAACTATATTCCTCCTCTTTCCATGAGAGTTTCCACAATTTTTACTCCAAGTTTGTCCTGCAGAGAACTGTAGCAATTAGGAGAAGAGGGCAGTGTTTGATTTCTAAAATCAGGGGTGTGCACCTTAATGTTCTCTGTTTTGAGAGTTGAAATCTGCTCTTGGAAGTGTGAGTTTGTGTTTTTCTTAAGTCTACTCAAAACAAAGGAAAATAAGCTCTTCTGCAGCTGAATGGGAGAGTAAATGCAGCCACACACACACAAAAAAAAAAAAAAAAGGGGCCATCTGCACCATCTGATACAACCAGAGAAGCTGGTAAAGGAGCCTCCTACCACTGGGCAGATGGGGCCAAGAGTAGCATCACCATGTAGAAGGAACACTTTGCTGGAGACAATGATGAGCTTGAATGAGTGGTACTGCTCTCACCCAGACCTCTCCACAGCCAAGCCTGGCCATGCAGAGAGGGTAATCCCTTGTTGCCTCTACACTGTGGAGGGCTTGAGCGGGGTGCAGAGGGAGATGAACCAGGCCATGGAAATTACAGTGTGCTGCCCTCACCCTGTCATGGTGCTGTGAGATTGGAAATTGCATGCACCTAACTCTGGGGTGCCACAGCATCCAGCTGAACAAGCCTTTCCAAAGCCTGTGCTGTGGTGACAGCCGTGGCACTGCCCTGGAAAGAAGATCCGAGCCAAGCATTCTGGGGAGCGCCAGGTACCCCATGCCCTCCTTTCACCCCAAGGTTATAAAGTGGAGGCCGGGGCAGGCAGGCATGGGGGCAGAGGCAGGTGCTGCCGGTAAGATCTGCTCCATTACACCTCTCAGAAACGCGGAGAAAGGGTGGGAAGGGAGGGAGGAGGCGGATTTCTAGGCATGGGTGGGCCCATTCTTCAACAGCTTACGCAACTCAAAGCTACCACTGATGGGGGGGGGACAAGCCGGGCAGGGGGTAGCCAGTGCTTCTCGAGAACAAGCCATTCAGGCAGGCTTGTGTGCCACACACAGCTCCTCGGGTAGCCTGTCTCGGAGCTACTGAGAAAGCCACCACATCAGTGTCTCATAGTCCCCGCGACAACCTCTCCCTGTGCCTGCCAAATCCGCAGTCTCTGGGATGACACTTTTTTTTGGACGCCTAGCCCCAAAGCCAAATTGATGTCATTAAAGGGGCTGCCCCCCTGCCTCCCCAGTGCCCGGCCACCAGGCTCAGCTGAAATGTAAACCTCCCCGCCTCTCCCCGCAACAAAAGCCAAAGGCTTTCAAAGCCCAACCTGATTGAAATTCAAAAACTTTTTCAGCCCCTCTCCCTCCTCCCCACCTTGAAAAGAGAGTGTATAAAACTGGGAGACAAAAGCCTCCCCCAGCCTACCCTCCGCATTGTCTGGCCGGGGCGGGTTCGGGGCAGCGACAAGGGGCACCCAGCCCGGCGGGGGCCCCGCTCCGGCTCCCCGCGACCCGCTCCTCCTCGGCCGGGAGTGCCGAGCGTCAAAACACGCCCGCACGCACCCGAAATAACCCACTCCCCGCCTTTGTGCGGCACACAAAGAAGAGCCGGGCCGTGATGGAGCCGGGCGAGTGATTTACTCACCTGCCTCTCTGGCCCCCCGTGGGTTTCTATGGGGTGAGAGGGAGGGGAAGGTTGGCCTTTGGTTTTACACACAGAACACACAGACACACAGACATACAGACACACACACACACACACACACACACACACGCAGCTTTTGTTGTTGTCCCGCCCTTCTCTTGAGCAGGCATCTTCTGGGTGATCCTTAACCTCTNGACACACACACACACACACACACACACACACGCAGCTTTTGTTGTTGTCCCGCCCTTCTCTTGAGCAGGCATCTTCTGGGTGATCCTTAACCTCTCAGCTTCTCAGCTAGCTGGTGTCCCTCCCCTCCATACCAGCGCTGGGTGTTCCATTCAGTGCTCATGGTCCAGGCATTGAGTTCTTCAGCTCCCTTCCCTTTGGGAGACATATTTCAGAGTTCTCTTTTGACGTGAGCTCCCCTCTACACATCTTCATCTAAACAGTCACTGTTTCCCTCTCAAGCATCTTCCCTAGTTCCATATTCCCCTCACCTATCTTCTCTGCAAGCCCACCTCATGCCTGATTATGTAGGGAGCCAACTCCAGTTGCTCATCCATCCCTTGCAGCCAAAGCAGCATCTCTCAAAGGCTTTAGAAAGGCAACAACACTCCTATGGCCTTCAAAGGGCTTCAAAGCCCTATGCTGCTCACCCGTTTGTACAGACCCCACCCATTGACCCCATGTGGCCCATGAGACAATTGAGATAAATAGCCTTTAATGCCCAAACTGCTCCCCAGGGGTGGTCAGGTGTGTCTGATGCAGTAGAGTACCTGCACCCAGCAGATGACCAAAACTGCTCTGACTAAACCATGGTCTTCAGACATTATCCACCAGCTTTTCTGGAATAACGTCCTACAGCGGTGCTTCCACTGATGCCATTTCACAGGAGCAGAGAGAAGGCTTGGCACTTCTACCACCAAGACTTTACAAAGCTTTCTCAGAGGCAGCAGATCTTCCACCGATAAGAGTTGTCCCTTCCCAGAATCAAATAAAGAAAAGAAACAAAGTAACTGTGGGTACAAAAATTATTCTTTTCCAGTTCAACAGCAGGCTCTGGCAGGGCGGCTCCTGGGTACAGCCTAACACACTGACAGCAGCCCATCCATTTGGTCTTTGCTCACAGATGTTCCCGGGTACTTCTGTTCCTGTTCCATTAAAACACCTCAAGCCTTTCCATTTTTCTTTCAATACTGCTCCTACTGTCCACCTCCCCTCCCTAGACTGTAAGATCTTTGGAAGCAGCTCTCCTCACTGCTCCAGACTCTCCTGTAAATAAGACCTAATCCCTAGCAGCATATGGGTACCCCCACCACACTTGGCTGCACATACTCCGAAGCTGTCATCCCTAAGTGACATTAAGTGGGCCTGTACTCAATGGTGGCATATTCCCCCAAGATGTGACCATAAAATGCAAGTTGCATCCCTCAGCAGAGACATGTCCTAGTTCAGATGCTGCTACCATGTGATAATCCATTTTAAAAAATCTGGAGAACGACTGATGTGATGCATAGAGGGGGATGAGGGAGAGCAGACATCAGGTTCTTCTCTACTAATACTACTCATAGCACTAGCCTGAACAGTTCGTGCTTTTCTTTGGACCTCACTTTCCCCTTCAGTAAAAAGGAGGCAGTGATTTCAGTTGCTCTGAGATCTTGCAAGCGAAAAGAAATAGGTATACAAAGTGCCAAGTAATAGCTCTGAATCCAGAGCTGGATGACAGACCTGGCTCCTGACTCAGCTGCCTGCCTGTACAGCTCCTTGGCTATCCAAGACAGACTACTAAATTATGCAAAACCTTTGAGTGAGCCTGTCTTAATTAAGTTTTAATTTTAGTAAATTACCAGTGTGGGAGTGGTTGAATCTGCCAACCATTACTCCTGCTTGTTTGGGATTTTATTTGGAAATAAGACACTTCATTACATCTCTGTAAACAAGATCTACTTGGAAAGGAGAACTGGTGCAGAGGATCAATACAGAAGTGGGAAGAGGAGGTAAGGGGACAAGCAAGCCAGTCTGGGAAACCGTGGTTAACTCAGAGACTGGGAAAAAAACGTCCAAGGGCTGTGTATGTTGTACTTGATTTCTCCCCAACCTTCCAACATCAGCCTTCTGTCTCATCCTGAAACTTGCAGCACCACTGCCATCCATGGCAATGCTGTAGATTCTTGAATGGCTGCACATCTGCCTGGGATATTTTGCCTTGAGAGGCCTTGGAGCAAGGAGACATGAACAAGCTCTTCGCAAGGGCACAGGACTGATCACACTACAGCTAAAATGGGCTTGTAAAGCTCAGCAGGCGCACAACACCATTACTACCATCACTGCTGTGAGCTGATACTCCCCCTAACCCAGAAACCACTGTTTCCACTACAATCCTTCCACCAGACAGGCAAGACCTGGAAGTACTTGTGCCTCTTCTGGCTCGCACGGGAGAAACCATGAGCAGCAATACGACATCAACACAGGTTACGCTCTGGAACCTGCTCTTTGTTGCCCAGAACACCAGCTCTACCATTCTAAGTCCCTAATTGGTTTAACAGCATGATGATCACACAAGGTACTCCAATGCCTTCTGCTGTCACTGTCACTCCTGAGCCCACTGTTAACACCCACCACCAGCCATGTGGCAGCACAGAACCAGGGTGCAGCATGGAGGCAAATAATCTGCATGAGCAATGCCTTACCCATCCAAAATAATTGGTGTTTCGAATGCAAACCAGAGTGTTTACAAACAGGATCCATTCCAAAGGGAACAAACCTAAAAGGGGACCAGTTTGCTGTGTGTGGTACTTCAATAAGTTATTTCTAAGATATTGCACCTGATTTTTAAATTGAACGCAGTTCAATATCTTGTTAGTCAAATGTTACAGTGTTTATAACTTAAATATCCATCCACAGAGAAATGATGATGCTTTTACAAATCTCCCTCAATAGCTTAAGTTAAAAATAAACCAGCCAATCTATCAATCAGCCTTATTCATTCATCTCAGCTATTGTGGGAAGAAAAGAACAACATACGCAAGAGGGAAGCAAATGGTCTGAGAAGAGGCAGCTGAACGTATTGATCAGGGTTTTAAAAAAAAATGTTAGAAAAACCCAGACACACGTCATTTGGTTTAATGTAACCCATACAAACAGCTCCAAAAGGCCACAGCTGCCTTCCTTGAGCTCTGCTCAAGTCGGTGGGTGCCCCTCTCCCAAATGACAGCCCTCCAGAGCAGGCAAGACCTCTTACTGCTCCTACAACTTTAAAACTACTCTGTCTTCCTCCGAATAATAAAAAAAAAAATAAAAAAATTAAGACCAAAGTCAACATTGTATCTTTAGGGCACCAAAATAATAAATAAACAAGCAGGAATGCTTCCAACCCACCAAGTCTGACAGCTTAAAGTGTGCACAAAGAAAAAAGCGCTAGTGAGAGAGTGAAAGCCATCCTTTGAACTCCCGCGCCCCAGCACTCTTAGACGATGGATTTATGCTTCTGCTCCAGCATGCCAGTTTAGAGAGACCCTTTCTATCCATCTCACCCTGATGGTGCTCTCAGAGTCACTTGTGGCCTTCTTCCCTACTTTTGGCTTTTTTGTTTAAACTTTCACTGTTTCCCTGCAGATGAAAAGGGAGAGAGAATCACCTTACACTGCTTGGGTTTTTTAAAAAAAGAATGGTAAAGAAAAAGGGGTTTTTTTCTCTTCTGAAAGGAAAGTTTTCATGTTATTTTGATTTATTTTTTTTTAAGAACCTGCCTGGGAAGACCCTGGTCCCTGCGCTGGAGAGGGAGCTCCCCATCGCTGTCAGCCTGTTGCATTCAGGGAAGGTGAAGAGGCACAACTCGTGTTAGGCCGATGGGAACAAATCTCTCCTTTTGTTCCCTGCCAAAGGCTGCGCTAATTGCCGTTGGCCCGACCCTGCCTTATCGGCGATCGCTCCCACAAGGAGAGGGCACAGGCAGGTTCAAAGAAAGGAAGAAAGAAGAAAAGAAAGGAGAGACAACAAGAGAAAACGTCATTTTCTTTCCTCCAGCAGGCAGTGCGAGGCAGAAAACCAGAGGGAAAGAAAGAAGAGGGCGCGTGAAAGAGAACAAAAAATAAATAAATGACCCAAGCCTGCTCGGAAGACCCTCTTTCTCTCCTATCAGCTTTTACAGGGGGCAATACATTTTATTCATTGCCAGGTCTGACTTATCGCAGCCTTGTTTTTAATGAGGTATAATAAGGGGAACATTTTGTAACAACACGGTTCCTCTATTTTATCCGACAAACAGCTGTGTCATGGCCGTCGCTGGGAGAATGAATCATATCTCCCTGCCTGCATATGCTAACTCCCATGTAATTACCCTCGCATCTTAAATAAAGCAGGCCCTAAACCTGTCGCTCAGATTACAAGCAAACGGTGCAGACCTCGTAACTGGGGCCTCTATCATTACAATTAATTTATCACAGGAGCGGCTGAGATTAGAGACTAGAATTAAAACTCGGAGCATAGAGGGTGCCCAGGGCTGACAGGGAGAGGGAGAAGAACTTTATTGCAGGCGAAAGGCAGGCTAATTCCTTAACTGGAGTTATCCTGGGTATTTTTTTCTTCCTTTAAGTTATTCTCTCAGTTATTTTCCTGAGGCTATGTCAGGGCATTTTTCTCCCTGAAATGTCAGGAAGCAGAAAGCAAATGGAACTTTGCCCTGTATTAAGCCCACTTGATAAACACAAATGTACAAAGGCCCCGGTCTAGGTGAGTTCATCTGAGTCCAGATACATCCATGCCTACAATTTTCATAAGACACACGCTGTGCTTGTATACAGATATACATGCCAATGTATATGTACATTTCATGCATAGAGAACCAGTAGCTGGCCAAGAGCATCTCTTCTTCACTGCTACACAAAATGTTTTGCCTTTTCAGAACTTCTCTGCTTTAAATACAACTTGTCCAGCAGAACACCCCTTCTTCTTCAAAGCTGCCCCCAGCACCAATGCAACACTGGTTTGCTATGGGACGAGCACATCTGCCACTGCTGGGCTAGCATTTCTCCCTGCGCCCACCCCTATGAGTACAGGCGTATCCCACTATGCTGGGCTCCTAGCAATGCTCCTTCTGCTTCCCTGGGAGAGGGCCAAGGCAACCAAAGGTGCTGAAGAGAATTCAGGTATAGACCTTGCCTACAGAGAGCTTCAGCAGCAATATATCTGTTGTTTTTTTTTTGAGAGTGCACATTTTACCAAGACCATTATACAAGTACCCCTGGGTATGGCTGCTCTCCTGTGAACTCTCTACACTTACACAGCTCCTTTGCCCTCTCTGGGATACTCCTTTCAATCACTTTTGATCACTTGGGATGCTGTGGCGCCCAGCACAGCTACCCAAACAGGTGATTTACTGAGCTGCAGGATTCCTCCAGCCAAGAGCTTCCCATCCCCACAGCCCTGCCTGCAGCCCATCAGCCCATGCCACCCTGGCTTAGTGCCTCCCTCCCCAATAGGACAGCCTTCCCTAGGCCCAAATCCCAAGATTTTATTCATATTTACTGATATACAGTGAGGTGAGAAAGAAAAGAACAAAGGGGGAAAGCCTCTAAAGTAAGTCGCTTTCCGATCTTTTTGCATTAGTACAGCCATTTTTGCTCAGTGTGAAGACTCCTTGATGCCTTCCCAGCAGCATACAACCTTTGGTATGAAAACCACTCCTCCTCAGCCGTGGTCTACTGCTGGTTACATAAAATATCCAGCAAAACAGAGAAAACAAACAAAGCCAGTGAACAATTTTACATACACATCAGCCCCATGCACTCCTGCACAAGCCACTGGCAGTGTCCTGCTTTTTCTCCAGCACTGCTCCCCCCAGAAGATCACAGACCTCAGAATGTTTGCTCTACCTGCAGACAGGCATCTGCAAGCAGAAGAGGACGATTTCATTGCAAGGCCAAATCTGCAGCTATATATACAGGCACAGATTCTATGGGCAGAAAAGGCTTTCTGGTATCAGAGTGAGTAAGAATCTCAGTCAGCTGCATCCAAAATAGATCTAACTGTAGGATTGGGGCCAAATTCAGTAACATAATAAAGAAAGATGTTTTGGTTAAAATCATGTGTGGGGATTTTTTTAAATAGCATTTTTTTTTAAAAATAAACTTTTGTGATTGTTGTGCTGGGAAGAATCATGAAAATCTATTTTATTTTCTGCTATCAGGAATTTGGTCTCTTTTATCAGCCTGCATATTGAAAATAGTTTTTGCTGTCTTCATTTCGACTTCCAGTTGCTCTGCAGTGCCTTATCTTTCAGTGTTTTATCCATACTGCAAGGCCTGAGATCCAAGATGAATAGATGAAAAGGAAGGAAGAAGGTTGACTTTTAAAGGACTGGTGTACATATTTATTTCAAATTACTGTGTTGTTTTTTTTTTTCTTTTGAGGTTTTGTATAGATTATTACTGCCAAAAATTGAATCTAAGAACAAATTATTTAGACACATTATAGAAAAACCTAGAACACTTAAATCAAAGAGTGCTGGTCTGTCAGCAGTGCACTCCAACCAGCAGGAAGGTTATAGTTTTATGGGCACCAGAGATGACACTAGTGGGCAGAAGAAGTGATCTGTGGTCCTTCCAGCCCAGTGTGGCGTCTCCAGCAAAGGCCAGACTAGATGCTTCTGTGAAAGATCAAACGAAGTAAGACAAAAGGAAGACACCACTGTAAACAGTTACAGGGCAGCCTCAATTCAAGTAAAGTTTCCTCCCCAAAAGCCAGCCACTGGCATATGCTCTGTTCTCGTGGAAGAAGGCATTTAGCAATATCTTGCAGCATTAAGCCCTGAAACACTACTCTCCAGTATCAATGGGACTGGAAAGCTGGAATCTTTTTAATTATTATTGTATCAATGGGACTGGAAAGCTGGAATCTTTTTAATTATTATTATTATTTAAAAGCACAGCTTTTTGCTTCTCTCCTCTATCTGCTGGTGCATGTTTTTATGATGTGCTTGATAACTATGTACTGTAAATGTAGAGCTTTCAGGGTGAAACCCTGTGGTTCTTACCAGGTGAGTCAGCACCACCAATTTAACACATATCGAATAGGTGTCTAAATAATATCTCAAAGCATATCCTGCCCATGCTGGCAGCATTTCCTTCTTCCCTGAAACTCTGTTGTGGAATGGAGCCTTACAGCACAGGCAGATGGGTGCATGGCACCACACGCTCCCTTTCCTGTTGTGCTGGCTTGGCTGCTGCTGAGCAGGACTGGGGGGATGCAGCCTGAAAGGCAGGCAGTGGACATGCCACTTTTTATTTTCTGCTCACAATTGGCAGTTTCCTCCACCCACCCAAACAGGCCCCGCAATGTTTTTTAAAATGCAGTCAGCAGCTGGAAACTAAGGCAACTTCTGTCTCCTATTGAAAGTCTCCCAGCAAAGCTGCAAGCCTTCCCTGGACCACCCTGGGTCATGTAAATTCAGCAGATTATCCATCCCTAACTCTCCTCATCTATCACCCGCCTCTGTTATCGATCTGCTCCTCTGAGTAAGTGGGGCCCGGGCTGTCCATTGCTGAGTCCTGCAAATCTGGCCAGACGCACGTGTGACTGCCTGGGAGAGCGAGGGGGACAGGTTCAATAATGCTGGGTTACTGCCACCGCGCAGCCTGAGCTGAGCTGATCTATGAGCTTGGCAAAGGCAGGATTCAAAAGCAGGACAAGACTTGGCCATAATGCCACAGGACTCAATTTAATCCCATGACACTCAGCTTTAAAGGCAATATTGCCAGCCGCCAGCTGCCAGCCAAGGCTGGGAAGTGACTTCCACCGCACAGTGGAACAGATTGAATGCCTTCTTTCCATCCATAAGATACCGACAGCACCTCAGCTAAGCGTCTGCTCCTCCATTTTGCAGATGAAGGCTGGGAAATGCCTATCTCCACATGCCCTATTCCAGCTCTTTGCCAGAATCACATAAAATCCCAAGACTTGGGACCATAAAACTCCCCGATTTCAAACCCAGCTGACTTACAGCTGAGCTTAATTCCCCTCTCAGTTTCATCCAGCGGTCCAGCTGCAAAGTTCAACAAAACACAGCCCTCCACCCAGGGTCAAAACTCTAAATATTACACATATGCCACCTGCACCAACGACCTTAATTTTCATTAAGTTTGCGTGCTTTAATTTATAAATAAAAATGAAAGACGAACTAAGTGTAGTCATACTAGTGGAGTGTTCCTTCCCCTGTAAACATCCTGCTATAACCGCATGGCAAGGTCTGCTGGAGCGAACTTACCCCAGAGGGGTGCTAATTCTGGGAGTTAGAGATAACTATTGAAATGGGAATACCTTTAGCAATTTCACTGCTGATTTTTCAGCAAATATATATATCTATGATGCTTATTCATAATCTCAAACTACTTTCCACATGTCCCAAAGAGGTGACAAAAACCTTACATGTCTACCCAGCTGCCAAAACCTCCTACTTTCCTCTGCTTCTACAATGCAGCTGAGTATTGTTAATATGAAAATCTTTGGCCTATTGATCACTAAAAATATGAGGGTGACAAAAATGCATTGAATTTAACATAAAAATAAACAACTCATGGATGCTGTATTGACTGTATTATTCATATTATGATTTAATTCATTCTCCTTTCACACAGCAGCTGCAGATTCCTACCATCTGTGTGAGACCACTTCTGATGCCCAGATCTGGTAGCCCTCACTTCATTTCACAGTCTGAAAGAAGGAGGAAGCTAATCTTCCTATTCCAGAGAAGTTGTGGATGCCCCATCCCTGGAAGTGTTTGAGGCCAGGTTGGACAGGGCATTGAACAACCTGGTCTAGCGAAAGGTGTCCCTGTAGACACCAGGGCAGGTGGAACTAGATGATCTTTAAGGTCCCTACCAACCCAAACCTTTCTATGATTCTAGGATTCAACAGCCTCACAGCCCTCAGGTTGCCTAACCCTACACTGACAGTTCAGCTGGGCATGCACAACATGCTCAGAATACTCATATCCCAGCCTGGACTTCCCCAGTCTCCACAACATGACTGTGCAGCACATACCAGATCATCTCCCTTCCTGGTAGTTCAACAGATTAAAAGCTCTGCACACATTCGGGGTCCCAAAACTCTGCACTATCTCCAGTCCTTCTCAAGGCACTGGAAAAGCAGGGCCCTGGGGAAGAAAAGCCTGACTTTAAACGGAAAGATGGGATTGGGACCCCACCCCATGTCACACCAAGCACCACTAAAACCAAAACAAACCAGGCAGCCCCATAAGTCGTAAGAATTAAAGGCATGATTCCGCCTTTCTAACGATGCTTTTACAGAAACCATTCCACTGTAAAACTTTATGATTTGAATCTTTATAGCTGCCAGCAGAGCACATGTTCACTGCCTTAAATTATAACTTAATCTCAACAGAATTTGTGCTTTCCAGCACTCTGTGGGTAGAGTGAAAGATGAGAGGCAGAACTTCATGCCTGTTGCCCACCTGCATCCTTGGACCACGACCTCCAGAGGTACCATGTGCTGTGGTGCAGCCATGAGCCCTCAAACCAGCTCCCATCTGGAGATACTCTGCAGCACAGGATCTTAAGAAGCACCTTGCAGCACAGGGATAGAGGTGCCCGTGGGGCATTGTTATGGTGCTGTTTATCACCGTGATCGCTAAACACTAAAATGGAGGAATGAGGATATCAATAAAAACAGTAAATGGGCCAGAGGAGATGTGCCAGCAGCATCCCAGCCATGTTTATGGGGCCAATGCATCCTCCTCAGCACAATCGCACACACCAACTCCAGTGGAAAGTACCTGGGTCAGCGAGGCACCCTCCACTCATCCAAAAGAGTAGGAGAGGGCCAAATCTGCAACAGATGCTGTCACAGAATTGGCATACAGGAGTCCCCCAAAGCCACCACCTTCCAGTGGATGAACACACATGGTCTGTCTACTAATGCACTTGCTCCCAGCTCTGCTCTCTGCAGCAGAGGTAGTGCTGGCAAGACTGTGCTTAGGCTACAGTAAAGCACAGCATCCTCCTGTGGTCTCTGCTCTGCTTTCCCTGCACAAACACCTTGCTCAAAGAGATCATGGTGGTTGCTGCTGGGTTTTTTAAACACTGGCTGAGCATGTCCAGAAGCAGAAGTTGCACCGGCAGCAATATAAAGCAACGTGCAAATATGAGATGCAAGCATATCATGCAATCCTGGAAGAAGCCCATACCTTGTGTGCATGTTTGCAATAGCAAGATGGCAGCAGAGGAAAAAATACTGGAAGAAAACTGCCAGCTATCCATAGGGAAGAGTGCTCCAGTTTGGTGGGGGAATTGGGAACATTTTTTTCAATTCCATCTCATTTTCAGCAACAAGGAAGAAAAGATTGGTCAATCAATACTGCAGTAAAATTTTTAACACAGGTAACCTTTAAACACTAAACAATGTCATACTAAACTAAAACAAACTACAAGAAATCCCAGTAAGGCGTTGGAATCACCCTGGGTCAGCCAGACTAAGAAAACAGAGATAACAGAGATAACAGGCTTCAGCATCCCATTGTACAGAGCCCTGGCATTCTCTCTGCTGAGACCTGGGTATGTATCACTGAGTGGTCCTCCTTAGGCAGCCACACACAACATCTTGGATTTTGGGAGTTGTTTGGACAGGTGACCCCACTAGACGGTTGGGTTTACCATACTCCTGCAAGCTCCTGGACTTGAAAGATATAAGGGCCATCTCTAGCTGCACTCCCTGCTTCCAGTCCCTGAAGATTTGTTCACTCCTTTCCCCTTTCCATCTTCCTTCCTTTTCTGCTGAGGGGGGGAACTGCTTTCTCCCTCCTTCCAGTTGACCAAGTGCTGATAAACTTACAAGGAACCATTTTTGCTGCCAGCTGCTGATCCTGCACTTTACTCTGTTGTGCCTCTTGTTTATTAAAGCCTCTCCCCACTCAACAGGTTACCTCAGTACTGAGCTCCCACAGCAACTGGAGTGCATTTCTGAGACAGCATTCCATGCTCCACACCTTGTGACTGCACAACAGTGGAAACCTGATACCTGGACAGCCATAAAATCATGCACAAGTGGAAGGGTGAACATGAAGTTATCAGTTTCTTTCTGTCCAAAAGCAGAAACAGCAAAAATTAACAGATTCCTGAAACAATTCTGCTTCATTTGCTCCTGAAACCCATCAGTGATCTCCAATGCATAGGCAGCCTACTGCATTGCTCTGTCATCTCCATGCTAGAAAAAAACAGCTGACAGAAAGGATTCAGTTTAAGCTCTGAACTCCTTGCCTTTTCTACACTTGGCACATCTTCCTAATCCTCAACCTGCCATGCTCACCTGCCATGCCATCCTCAAATGAGAGTGGATTTCTTTTCCACCCATCTAAGGAGAGACTAGTCCAACCACCCTCACCGCCTTTATTTTAGGCATGCCACAGCTGAAATGGGCATCGACAAGAAGAAATAAGAAAGGAAATAGCCCTCCATTTTCTGCAGGACTACCAAGAATTTATGAATAAGCCTGGCTAGGCTTTTAATTTCTTTTTCCCCTTACTCTAATATTCTCTTTTTTTTTCTAGGAGAAGAAGATGCAGAACTCCTGTGGGCAGGGTAAGAGACTGCTCTTGGGGAGTTGAAGCTTGCCAGTTCAAACTGGACATTTGTACCTGGAAGACATCACCTTTCACAGAGCCATGTGTGACTAAGAGCTTCCCTTTGATGCTTTCTCCTCTGGATCTTTTAGGCTGCAGTCCAGTAACTTTCCTTCTTTAAAGGAAGGCTGAGGAGATTTTGTTTCCTGACTTTTGAAGAGCCTTTCCTCTTCTTTCTTTGATCTATCTAGTGAATTTGATCTCCCAGAAGAGCAGGATGAGTGTATCTCCTGGCAGCCAGTTCCGGACAGTCAGGATTTGATTCATTGATTTGTTTGTTTTTTATTTGGCTTTTCTGTTTGGTAAGCTGAGTACAAGGCTGAAAATAAGGCTCTTTCCTTAGGTCTAAGAGAAGGAAGGTGCTTCCCTGAACCTGGCTGAGTCTGTGCTTCCCAGGCTGTGGGCTGGATGCCAGTGCTTCTCTGGAGGCGCTTCTACCATCTGCTCAGGGATCCAAGGAAAGAAGCTCATCTCTCCCTCCTGGCTCCATCATGAGACTGGACATCTAAACAGTGTGTGCTGATAAGATACCTGAATCCTCCAGAGAACCCCCTGCAGGCAGCACTTTGATTTCCACCTTTTTTTGTGGCAGGCTCTGGGACAGGCGTCTGACAACCATTCATGCTCCCTGCTGGCCTGGCAGCCAGAGAAAGGATGAAGAGGGGTAAGGGAGGGGCCCTTGCCTCTCTGGGGCAGAGAGGAGGCTGTAACACATCAGGTATGCCTCAAAACCACGCTACTGAAGTATGAGCTGAAGCTCTTTAAGGATCTTTCTGTCAGTGACAGCACTTTGGGACTCCAGCACTAGGCTGAATGCTTCTTCCAAACAGCCATGCAAGGTGAACCCCACAGCAAACCTCTCCCACACCTGCTGGCACCTTTCCATCCCAAGGAGAGGAGACAGAGGTCCTAATGTGCCCAGACCAGTTCCTGACTGGATGTTTAGAAGATCTGTCCTAGTTGGGAAGGAAAAATGTTGGGAAAAATAACCATTTAGAATAGATGCTCTGAGCTGAGATGACCAAGAAGAACAGAGCCAGTCCAACTAGCCTGTCTCCGAGGAGCATCCTTAGCTGCACAGCTAAGATGCAATTCCTGCCCACATCCTCAAGCACCTGAGTCAGCATGGGACAATTCTTGCCCCTGGGCCATCAGGAGTCTTGCTTGCAGACTAGTCCATGGCTTGAGCCTGTCATTGGGAACTGGCTCATGGCTCAACTGAGACTATGAGCAAAATGAATGCTTGTGTGGATGTTACTGAAGTTTTCAAGCCTCCTGACTCACTGATGCTGGACCTGGGTTAAAGACAGGAGCCCCTCACTCTCAGCCCCAAGACAGACAGCAATGCTGTAAATTCAATAAATAACTGGGGGATTTACTCAAATGAATGACTCTGAGCCTGCTCCAAGGAGTTAATTTAGTGCTAACTGACTGGATGAAAATGAAAAGGTCTCATTTTACATTAAGAATGATCACCTGACAGTTTTACTGAATATATTATGACAGGATTTATATGGCTATATAATTTTAGAGTATATTTGGAAGATTATTATCCTGATTTAAATAAACATGATCTCAAGAAAATCAACATGGAGTCAGGAACTTTTCACATAAGAAAGAAGGCAAGAAACTGGCTCAGAAGTGAACCTCAGTTGTTGTATCTTGTGCCTTCCACCAGATGCTGCTTTGTACACAGTGGGATCCCAGAGTTCATAGTAAGTAACAAAAATCCCTTACAAGTACTAAATTCTGCTAACTTACACATCCCTAATGAGTATGACACAAAGTTCTTTCCCCAAATGTTTAATCGTTGCACCAGGAAGGGAGCAGCAAGGGAACCTGGCAGATTGTGTGGGCTGGGGGGAAGAGTGGGTGGAAGAAGGCAGGAAGAAGAGGCTTGGGTGCCAAAAGTGCCCCTTAAAAAAAGTGTTTGTTAAAGGGTCTTCTGCAATGAAAACGAAAAAAAAGGGAGGAATCGAAAGCAAATATATTGTTAACTTCAGTAAGGGCATTGCTTTCATGCATCCTGTTTTCCAGGGGACATTCCCACTCTCCAAACTGAAACAGGGCACAAAGGACACTTTTGGGAACTTTTGTCTCTTGTGCTCAGGGGCAGCTGGCAGGCTGCAGCCTTCTGGCTCACACAAGAGCAGTGCTGAAATGAGGCTAAAATATGCCCCAATGCACATAATTTATGGGATGGAGAAAAGGCTGAGGGACGCAGCAAATTCCTATGGCATTCCCAGGTCTGCAATACACCAGCGCTACAGCCGGCATAGGTGCAAAACCCTTCAGACAAACCCATGCTAGTGGGGCGCCAGAGCTACTATCCACATGCCCACATCCTTTCTAGCTTCCATAGCTGCTGAAGGCTTGCAGGAAGGGGGCCTTAGTGCAAGTAAGTGCCCAGGACACAACCAGCTGCCTCTTTCAGCCTCACCAGGTCCTGAATCTCCTTCCTCCTCATCCTGTGTCTCTAAGTGTAATTGTATACAAGAAAACCCCTCTCCAGGCTTGTTCGGTTTTACAGACTGCCTGATGGGATTATCTTTCCTGTCATTTTGAAGCTTGTATAAGCATCTGACTTACAGCACTCAAGCTAAATCACACTCAAGACACTTTGTCTGTCTAAATTGTTTTGAGGATCAAGTAATTTATTCACAAATCATGTTATTTATTCTAGTAAAAAAAAAATTTAAAACCAGAATTTTAAAACAAATATAAGATTTAGGTAACACAGACATTGCAGTCAAGTAGCAATATCATGTGGAGCACGTAAGTGCCAAATAGAAATGATCTTAAATATGCTGAAAACTGCACTCTCTGGTCTCAGATCACACAAAGAAAAGGCAACTTATTTGGTCAGGCACAGTCTTCCTGGGAGGTAACACTCACTTAGATGCTACAGTGATGACAGGCAGCCCAGACGTATCCAAGACAGGTAGATCGATTATTCCTGTAGTAGTAACCTTGGGGCAATATTTGTCTGTCATAACCCCAAAGCAGATCAACTAACATTTAGGGACTAATCTGATGCCCAGTCCAGTCAGTGCAAATTTTTCCATTTATTTACTTCCATGGCTGCTGGATCAGACCTTATGGGACTGCAAAATATCATAGAAGCTCCTCTTTCCACTAGAAGAGCTATAAATGTGCAAAGAGCAGAAGTCAGGAATAGCCAGCTGGAATCTGGCTGTGGGTTTATTAAGTAAGAGAAACATCACCCAGAGCTGGAGAGTGTCAGTGCCCAGATGGGGGTCAGAGCACACACAAACCTCTTCATGCACTTGCTCTGTGCACAGTGAGTTCACACTTCCTAGGGGAACGCATCTAGCAGCAAGGCAGGTATAGGGGCACATCCCCACCTCCCTGCTGGCAAATCAGTGGCAGTCCCAGGGGTCACCTGAAGCATCACTGCACCACACCTATGGGCAGAGATGCCTTTCAAAGAGCAAATACATGAGGCCCAAGTCTGTGTGCATTTTCTCCAGTATGGCCAAGAGCTGACTTTCTAGGCTTTTAGATTTTAAGTGGATGTTAAAAAAAAAAAAAAAAAAAAAGGCTCAAGATGGAAGGAACTGTGTGCTTTAAAGTGCTGCAGCAGGCTCTGAGAGTCCACTTATTTCTGAGTGAAGATGGATACCTCAAGAGGTTCTCCTCACCAGTAAATAATTCATAAAAAACAAACAAGCCCGGGTCTGTTTGAATTAGAACAAAATATTTCTTTAGAAAAGTGAAGTGATTAAGCACAGGAGGAGCTGGAGATGACAGCTGGTGTCTGCAGCTCCGGATGAGTCACCTTCACTCGCCAAGGCCCCTCTCTCCGGGAAGTGCTACTGCTTTTTTTTTTAACCCTTTGAGATTCCCAGGAATGATTTGTCACCGGGGTTATTAGCATTTCTCCCTTGATATCGACAGCTTGTCTTTCCTTCTTCTAACCGGTGAGTGATTTCTTCACACGCTCGCCAAATATAGCCAAATCACCATGGTAAACGTATCGACAGAATCATATTAACAGCTGCTGAGCATTTACAGGGCTGTAAGTTATACAAAAAAAGAAGGAAGGAAAACACACATGGAAATAAACCAACTCTGATCAGCAGTGACAAGCATTTATTTAGGAGTCACTCGATGGAAATATTTTTTATGCTTTAATTGCTAATTATAGTCTACTCCAGAAGGGTGGCTTTGGCCAAAATTATGTCTTTAAACTGAAGCATTAATCCAGCAGTGAGCACACCCCACCTGGATGTATCTTAGGGAATCAGGAGAAAAAAGGATTAATTTTTAAAGTGCTGTCCTTGTTTAAATCAAGCCTGAACTTTGCAAGTCAAAGTTGCATCACTCCTAACTTACTAAGCAAGGATCTTTTAAGTGTAAAGTTTAGGTAAGAGCTGAAAACACATCGATATAGAGAAAGGGTGGCCTCTGCAAAATCATTTGCTGGGGATGTTCTGGTCCTTCTCTCCCATCCTGAGGGTCACAAAAGGGGGCAAAGAGGCCACCAGGTAGCAGGCAGCAGCCAGCAGCTTCCTTGCTCCTCCACTGTGCAGCTGAGCATCACCCCACTGCCTGGACAAAAGTGCAGACAGCTGCTCTAACTCAGACTGGACCCAGAGGGAGAAGACAGCCATTCTCCTGCTCATCTTTCTCTGCATGTTCAGGACATGCTCACTATCCGCTACCTGCCCTCATTTGGGGCTACGGTTTTGTTAGGGACACACACAACAGGTATGTGTAGGACTTAATACTTCCTTTGAGCCACTCAAGTTCCAGGATTGTTTCTAACAGCAGTCTCAGTTTGCAATGGTGATTCCTTCCACCTTAGTCTTTTTATCCCTGCTCCCAGTTTCTACAGACACTCCCACCACATCCAAGACTTCAGCACTTGACTCCAGTGTCCTGAGCTGCCCTGGTTTTGCAAATTGTGGGTGTTAAGTCCTTTCTGTTTTCCGCACACGCTGCTGCTCCTGCTTTTCTTTGCACTGTTAATATCTTTGGGTAAAAAGGGAGTGTCTCATGGGACAGAAGAGCAGTTTGTTTCTTGTTCCCATATCATGCACAGCGAGACAGCCGCTGGTGTCAACACGGAGAACTGTGGATTCATTTAACAGGAATCAGACTGGTTTTGTACACTTGCAGTATCTTGGGCTGATGCATGGAAACATCCATAGTTGGTTCTCAGGCATTTTATCAAGGTTCCTGTGTGAGCAGTGCCACACCACTACAGTTCACAACCCAGTTCACATCCGCAGCCATGGGACAAGCATCAAACCAACACCAACATCATTTTTAAATGTGCAGTTTGGGCATTTAGACCTCTTCCTGTAAGAGATTAATATCTAATAGCTGCTACTTCAGAATTTCTGAGGACTGGTCTACCACTCTGGTGTTTGGGGACAGTCCTGAAGAACAGCATATTGAGCTCACTCATCGCTTCCTACAGTTAACAGGCCCCTTTAAAGTTAACCATTACAGTAATGAGTTGTTTTTTCTAACCACAACTGGACAAACCTTACAGAGCTGTATTTCATGGGAGCTGTACTCAACTGAGTGGCTTTCTCCTGTCAAAGAAACAGGATGGGGAGCAGCCTGGACACTACTGACATGCAGAGACATTTGCTGACACCCCAAAGCTGTCTGTGTCAACTCGCCTGGCTCAGTCTTCTGCAGCATCTCCTAATCTCATTAGAAGTCCAAGGAAGATAGCCATGCAATTATCTGCTTCCCATAATCTCCTTGCACCAACTTGGAGAAGGGCATGATGGAGGCTCAGGTATGGTTTGCTAGCTAGCAAAGCAAGGACAGCAAGATGAGGAAGGAATGGCCATCATCTGAGACAAGGAGAAGTCATCCTCAGGAGGAGTGCTTATTCTAACCCCTTTGACTTCACTCTGGCATTTTTCAAACCAGATTGGGGGTTTGAATCAAAGTAACTTTTCCTGCCTCTGCTGCTCACACCTCTCCTTGCCTGGTCTGGAAAAACCGCTGACCAGAGCACAAAATGAAGGCCCACAAAAGGTCAGGGCAAAGCTTTTCTCTAAAGATTAGATTTAAAAGGTGTTCTAGTTCTCTATTTCTTCCCTTCAACCACCTTCCCCATTCAGCTCCTTACCCTCATACACACCCTTTCCTTCCCTAAACTCATTTGTTCAACCAAAAAAAAAAAAAAAGAAAAGCACCCACAGGAAAATATGCACTATCCTACCCTGTCTGTCCTTAATTTCCCTCCCAGCTTTGCCTCCCTGCAGCCCTCTTTTAAAGCAGTTCAGCCACCAGACAGTGGGACTGCAGAAAGATCATCCCAATCCTGCAAGCCATGTATTGAACTTGTGGGGACCTGGACTGCTCGGGGATGGGATGGAGGAAGAGGGCAGTATCACCACTCTTGATCCCTTGAGCTTCACCCTTGCACCATGAACCTGTACTTTTGGGGCCTCCATTCCCAGATAACAGCTTTCTGGATCCAGGAAAGAATTGCATTGTACTGCTTTTATTCAGCCCTCTTTTTAAGTGACCTCTCAGGCACTGTGGGCTCTCTAAGACCTCTGCCCCAGCAGTTTCTTTAGCAAGTTTCTCTTTCACTCTTAAATCAGTGGGTGGCCCAGAGGTGCAGAGCTACACCTCTGGAGAGCCACGTCCCCTCTGCCCTGCTGCAATGGGTACATCAGACTGCAAGCTCCCTGTCAGCTCAGTCATGCCTCTCACTGATGACTTGCATCGTCCAGAGACAGGCTCCCCTGGGGCTGAGAGTTCCTGCACCCACCAGGAGCAGAACCGGTGGAATTTCAAGGGCTCACAACAGGCTGGAGCCAGATCTCCCCATGGCCTGCGGAAACACCCTTGCATCATCCATCTCTATCACCTCCAGCATCTCCCAGCTTTTGGGGAAGGAAATACCAATTCATCTAGCCGCAAAACATGAATTTCCATTCAGGAAGATGGACCTACTCCGAGGAGGACAAGGGGAGATGAAACCATTTAAAAGAACATACCTAAAGGGAGACACTAAGCCACCCCAGATCATGACATAAATATCTCCATAGTGATTCAGGCTGCTAATGGCACCCTCAGAAGCCAACAAAAGACTTTTCCTCACCAAGGAACCCTTCCTCCTCTTGCTAGAGAAGGAAGCAGGTGCCTGGCACCCCAAGAGTTTTCACTCATCTGTGAAGTGTGATGGTGCTGCTGGGAGCAGCAAAAATAGAAGAACTTATGTTGTCAGAAGAAATCAACTTCCACAAGAAGCAAACACTCTGGAGAACAAGCGAGGCTCTGCCTCTGGCCCCTGCAGAGCTGGGACCACAGGAGGTACCCACAGGATTTCTCCAACCCTCTGTACATCTCTCAGGGAAATGCTGTACTCAGCAGTGCAAGCTGAGGATGGAGAAGGCAGAAGTTTGCTGAAGATACAGACGCTAAAAGCTGTTCAGGCAGGCTGTGCCAAGTCTCATTCTTCATGTAAGAGAGCTCCCTCTAGGTCAAACACTCGGGTATTTCAGAGCCATTGCTCGTTTGGGAGTCCATGCTCTGCCCTGATGCCTTTATCTCCACAGAAGTGTCTGTCAGTCAGAAAGTCCACAGGTACCCCAGAAAATGTGGGGTTTGCTTTCCCCTTGCAACCCAGCCTTCCTGCTGCAGGCATTGGCCACCCTTGCTCTGTGTGCAGCATGCACACAACGCATGTAATGCGTGTACATGCAGCCACAGGTCCCTGGTGTTTCACCCATCAGTGTGACTCTGATCCCTGGAATTATTTAAAAGACCTGCAGATGTGGCACTTCGGGACTTGTTTAATGGCAGATGTGTCAGTGCTGGGTTAATGGTTGGACTCTATGATCTTAGGGGTCTTTTCCAACCTAAACAATTCTATGACTCTATGATTCCACTATGTTCAGCTGGAGTTACACCAGGGAAGGAGCCAACCCATGATTTCTCCAGCCCTAAACCCAATCTTTACCCTGCTTTGAAATACTGATGAATTATTCCACAAACTGATGAGCAGGGGGAGTCCAGCAGAGGCTTTCAAATTCACAGAACAAGAAAAATCAGATGGAAAAGACTTAATGTTGGAAAATGCAGGACCGTTCCCTGCAGTGGGATCCCAGGAGCTTTGTGCAAACTAGTTTTAAACCTTGAAGTCTTTAATACAACTTCCTGTTTTATTTTCATTTTACCTAGACTGGTATTTACTAATAAATATGCAACTGGCTGTATACAGAACAGCAGGTAGCTCCCATTTACAGCTGTGTATAACTGACTGCAGCATTCAACACCCTCACTCTGCTCTGCAGTATAATACTCACAATAAAACACACACCGTATTTGCAACTGTGTCCATGCTACTATTCTGGTACGTGACACACATTAAGAAACATATTCAGAACATAGAAAAGAATTTACCATTTACATGAAAAAGATGCGCTGGGATTTTCAATAAGTTCCAGCATAATACAGTATCATTTTTATATCTTGTCTGCTCCCTTGGTCTTGCTGATTTAATACGTCTTTTCTCTTTATAACCATAAACCTATAGGTTGTATATAGATTTTCTTAAACGTAATGTATGGTGTCAGTGTGTATTTATAAAACTTCACCATAGAAAAGTAACAATTGTCAGAGTGACTTAATCCAAGGGCCATCCAGGCCGATATCCTGTCTCCAACAGTTTTTTCCATTAATATGGATTAGGCAGACAATACAGTTCACTACAACCTTGTTTTATAACCGCGTTAGTGATAATAATACTGCCTTGTGTATAAATGCTTATAGATCACAGTGAACAGGGAAACAGCATCATTCCTCGCAGGGCAGGGAGGGAAACTGAGGCAGGGGAGATGGAGATTTTTCATAAATATAAAGACATATTAGATGTTTATATATATGTGTGTGTATATATATATGACTCTTGATGGAGATCATATATAATGAGGAGTCATCTGGAGCCCTGGATAGCAGCACCACCCAATCCAGCCCTTGCATGTCTCCACAGAGCCCTGCCTGACACCAAAAGATGAGCCACAAGCCTGGGGGATGTTGCCCTGGGAAGAGTTAATGGTGGAGGTCTCAAATCCAAGCACTGCAGGTGTCTGCTTTTAATTCTTTGCTGCTCTTCTCCCAAATAGCCCATGGATATCCACCCTCCCTCTTTCTCCTTTACAAATGAGTGTTTAACATAAGAAGAGAGCCAAGAGGAGCCAGGGCAGCCTGGAGATCTCCTATAGCCCTTTCTAGGCAACCTGAGCAGGCGGGAAAAGGCAGCTGGCTGGAGCCCAGAAAGAGAGCAGGGACCATGGGATGAGTCTTCTCACATCTGGTTAAGTACTGCTAAACCCTCCGACGAGCTGCCTAATTATTACAACACTTCTGCCGAAAAATTAACGTGCTTGGCTGGCTGCACTGGGGCAGAAAGGGTAGGAAAGCAGCTGTCAGGATGCAAGACATGATTGGAGCACCAAGGAAAGAGGTTTGTGGCACAAGAGAACAAGAGAAGGGCAGAGTAGCTCTGTCTGCAGGGATCCTGCTGGGAAAACAGCCTACTCCCTGCTTTTTTTTGCTGCACAGCCCCCAGGAGAGGACAGTGCCAACAGAGTTGTTAATCTAGCAAGAATAGCCCTTGCAAAGAGCTTCACAGTGATTCCCTGCCTATCAAAATCAACAGAACAACCTGTCACCAAACCAAAACATAGATGATCATCCTGAGGACCAGGGTCAGGAAGAGGATCCGGGGCACTGACATCTCCTCTAGCTGGTCTCTGCTCATCTTTCCTTCTTGCTGAGCCCTCATTTCAATAACTTCCACAAAATCCAAGTGCAGCACATTATTTCTATAGGTCTCTATAGGTGCTGGAGATACATCATTCATATGCACATCTCTGCCAAAACCAGTTAGAAAGGGCTGCAGAGAAAACAACAGCATCCTGCTGCCCCGGTGCAACCATCTCTGTGTCAGGTTAGAGGATAAGCCTCTTTCTGCTACAGCTGCAGTGGGATTAATCTCTCTCCCTAGGCAAAAAGGTGGGCTTATTTCCCAAGAGGTGTCCAACTACACCCAGAGAGCTCAGCGAAAGCAGCAGCCTGCTGCGTGCCTTTTACCCACAGACATTTGATGAAATTAATGACACAAAAGTAAGTATAAAGGCTAAGACAAATAGAACTGGCAACAACTTGAACCTTTGGCCTGTCCTTTGAAAGTCTCTGGCAAGTCTCAAATCTTCTTGATCTGCTCACTAAAGGGATGACTGTCCCACAATTATTTTCCAAGCATTTGCTGGCAAGTTGTAGGAGGAAAAAGGCATTTCACTAAAGCTGTTAGTACAAAAGCTCAACTCCAGCCAGGGCCCTGGACTCCACTTCAAATTATAATATTTTAAGTACCTGAAAATAAATATTTTGTCAGCTGCTGAGAATTAAGAAGTAGCTTCGACCTTTCAGAGAGGGGAACCCTGTGGAGAGCTGCGAGGCTCAGAGAGTTAGTTACAAAACAAGCTCTGCCCAGGTCATTCAACCTGTCCAGCACACACACAGCCTCCCCTCCCACATTCTCAACTCCTTGCAAGCCGCCTGGAGCCTCTGGGGCACGAGGGGCTCTCCCGCACCCAGCAGCTCCTTCCCAGCTGGGAATTGTGCTGATGAAAGACACTGGAGCAGCACATTACTATAAATTCAGTGCTACGAGCAAAATAAGCATCCTTGAGATGGCAACAGCAGCATGTCAGGGCTTCCTACTTAGTCAGCAGTTCACTTCCACGTTGCCCGTTGGTACTGTTGTGTTATGTTGTACCTCCTGAAGTCCTAGGAATTTTATCCACAAGGATTAAAAATACTCACTTTTGCTTTATAACATCTGACTATGACTAAGCATTTGGGTAAATGTAGCTGTCACCTCTCAGACCTCTGAACCACAGTGAACACTGTCCTGCTCCAGCAATGGCAAAAGGAAACCACATAAAGCAGGAGATCCCTGGTTTTCCAGCAGAGCTCAGGGAGTTAAATTCCTCTCCCTTCCCCCCAACCTTTCTGCCTTTGGCCTTTAGATCAGCCCTGGTTGCCAATGAGGACTCATCGAAACACCACCAGGCTGGGCCTGTCAGGAAGGAAACCAGCGCGTCCAGAGTTTTGTTGTTCTAAAGACTTTTTTTTAATTTTATTTTACTGCTCAGGAAGGAAGCCAGAGCTTGCGCTTCGACTCCAAGAATGTTGATTACTCATCCTTCCCTGCATTATTTCTTTTATCTCTCACTTTTATCTACCTTACTCCAAATATTTCCCACTCAGTTCTTTCTCTGCTGTTCCTAGTCACTGCTTTCAGCTGTTCATCTAAGTCTCATTAAAAAAAAATAAATTTTGCAACTGTTTCTTCAGAAAAAAATCCCAGTTATCATGTTTATTAAACAAACCTCCATCCCTCCCCCATGCAGGCTTTTCAATCCGGGTACCACAGTTACAACAACTGCTCTAGGACCCAAGCAGCCCTGGAACATGAACATACCACCCTCAGCAAGGGAATATCATAACCCCTGCTTTATAGACAGGTGATGAGAAATTACTTTGCTTGTCCGATGTCAATAGAGTTCACAGTGCAAGTACAACCTATGCTCAGGGCTTTGCCCAGGCAGCCTTTTCCTCTTCCTGCTCCACATGGCTGTGGGGATTAGGCACGCTCAGCTCTGCCAATAAACATGTCCTTCATCTTCAATACCCAGCCACTAATCAAGCTGGAAACGTGCAACAAAATTAAAAGAATAGGTACGTGACAAGTTGATGACACATTTCCTTAGACACAGAAAAATGTGGGTCCTGGATCACCCAAACATCAGTGAGCCACCTGAGTACATAGCAGAGAGGCTGTCAGCAAGTGGTGTCTAACTGCCTTCTCCTCTGCAAAATCCATCACACCACCCAGGGGTTTCCTTTTCTTCTTTGCCCAGGTGCAGCTAACAAACCAGACACAACTGGCAGCATCTGGGAGAACACACACACAGATGTTTTTCATTGACATTGTAACCTTCCCCAGCCTTTGCCAACATGTGCCCGCTGCCCAGGGTGAGTGACACACATGCTCAAAGGCAGATTGGGTCCTCACAGTGTTCCTGAAGACATACCCGAAGGGGAAGCTTTTTTTTGTTCAGTTTAAGGTCCCTGCTTCTGTGAGATGTGCCGTAAACCCAGGGCCTGATCCAGACCATACCATACACAGCTTCCCCAGGCTCCTACACCCACGACATCGCTCTTACATGCAAGTGAGGCCAACTCAAGTTGTCTCTGCCCAGCTCTGTCTTGCTCTAACACAATCCTCCCCTGTTTCCACAGTTAACGCATTGTTTTCATTTTAAGAGGGGAAAATGATGAGATGGTGGGAACATTACTTCTGTCTAATGGAGACAGAGATCTGCAGACTTTCATGGCTTACTTTTTCCAGTATATCCTTGTCCTGATCCAAATATCATCATACTTATTTCAGTCCTGGAAATGTGGGACTGGACACAGTGCCCAAATTAAGACAGAAATAACTTGCAGCATTTTTCTACTTCACACTCTCTCAAACACTTCTTGCTGACATTAAATTTGTGGTCTGCAGACACTGTGCTTCCCACACTACTGAACCTCCCAGCACCATCAACACAGCTTCCCTGAACATGCTAGCCCCAAATCTTGAGCAAAGGCAGGCTGTCCATCACCTCCCCTCTTCTGCAACCAGAACAGCTCTTTGAGAGCAACACTTTTGTGCATGAACCTAAATATGCAGAAAGGAAGGAGCAACACAGACGGTGGCCACAAGTCCCCAGGCGTAGAGCTGGCAGGAGCAATGCCAGCTGTCCTGTATAGGCTGTGTGCTGAGCAAAGTGCAAATCTGAGGGTGAAGAATCAGGGGTTTGAGAGTTTGGCTACCTATTCTCCACTTCCCCTGTCTAAGGGGTACCCCCCTGATGTATGAATCCACTCAGGCTGGCATCTTTTTACAGTAACCATTAAGTTCTTCTGCTTGTGCTCTGTGCAGGGTTACCCAGGTCACTTATTGCTCATTCATCTCCCCAGCGAAAAAAAAAGCCAGTGGTCAAACTGCCTCCTCAGGGAGGAGAAGTGCCCAGGAGGTAAAAGTTGTCACCCTGGCTAAGAGCTTTGCTGGAGGCTTATCTCCCACCTATAGCACTAGAAATCTGAAGTGAGGCTTGTTAGCAAGGAGGAGAATAAACAAGAGAAGGAGCAGAGCTTCTGCAACCCTCTCAATGGTGCTGCAACATTTGGATTTCTCTGACCTGCACTGATACCCAGCACTCAGGATTTCCACTCATCCATAGCCATCAGGACCTTGCAAGATCCTCCCCACTGCAAACAGCAACAAGGAGACAAGGTTCCCTCTAAGCCTGCATGGGCCAAAGGTTGGGCTGGGTGCGGGGCAGCTCTGCTGCAGCACAGCCAGGCCACCCTGATAAGGTTTCCCTCACCCAGCCTGAGGTGTAGCACCCAGGGTGCCATTCACCCCCATGACCCCTCCTCCTCTCTCACTCCAAACACCCTCACATTGCCTCCTGAACAACATGGGCTTGTGCGGGTTTTCCAGTAGGGAATCCTGTGGAGTGTCCCCCCCAAACAGGATTGGAACAGAAAACTCCAAAAGAAATCTTCAGTACTGGAAGCCAGGTTGGAAGACAAGGCAGAGCTGTAATCTGGTACCAGGTCATTCCCCGTGCCAGCACAGCTGCCAAAGCAGACTCTCTGCAATGAGGGATTATTATCCTATGTCCTCTTATAGCAAGGGATGTTACAGGACAGACAATTTCACATTCTAAATGGCTCTGCAAGTTGTTTCCTAAAGTGCAGGGAAACAACATAAAATCAGATTTAAAGGTTGAATCTTTTTTAATTAAAAAGATCTTAATTCAAATCAAAGTACCAAAAATCCCAATAGAAAGAAACGAGTCCATCAGGGCAGTCCCTTGAGTTTCACTTTTTGCTCTGTTTACAGAACCAATTGCTTTTGGGGAGGCTGTCACATGAAGCCTTCACCCCAGTGCCTTCTGGTTTCCTTTTCATACCAGCACTGCAAAGTGCTCACCTGCCTCCCTCCCGAGGAACAAGCCCATGCTCAGGGAGTCGGCCGTGCCAGCCAGCCCAGCAGCTGCGTGCGGCTGGATGTGTCCTGCCACCCTTGCCCTGCTCCAGGCTGTGGTATTGCACATCTGGAAAGCCCAGCTAAGGCCGCAGGACTGCACCAGCAAAAAGCTCACATGCCAAAGCTCTTGGGTCTTTCCAAATTAAAAACTTAACATTGTTACTTTGGTGAGAGACAGTTCCTAAGAATCAGTACTGCTGGGGGAAAGCGAGGACACAGTTTCCAGCTCTTCCTTTTGGGGGTATTTAGAAGCACTTGGTGCCTTTCTTCTTCCACGGCAGAACAGCCAAAAATTCACACACATACACACACACACACAAAAAAAAAAAGAAGCAGATTCTTGCTCTGCAATTCAGTGAGAAACCTGTTCTTAGCCTCAAGTTAGCAAACAATAGTGATGAGAAACTATGCCCAAGTGTGGAAAAATACAATGGAAGTGTCCCACACCTGAACCCCACAAGCAGTTTCGCTGCCACCAGGTCTCCCTCTCACATCTGCATTTAAGATAATAAATCTCTTCTTGCCTCCCTCTTCCCCAACGTTGCTTTTCCCTCTCTTCTGGACACTGCTGCAATTCAAGACACCAGCAAACGGTCAAAGGAGAGGAGAAAATGAAGGCTAAGAAGAACTCTCAGATTACCACAACCACCATTTGTGTTTTTAAAAAACAGGACAAAGAAGAGGAGGACAGACACAGATAGCACCAAACCCAGCAGTACTTCTTCAGCCAGCTTCTGTTGACTTGAGGGCTGCCAATCTGGCCAGCAAATACCCAATACCTGAGCCGAAACAGGAAAATAATTCAGCACTAAGTTGTAAAAAATCATGAATTCATGGTGATGAATTTGCCCTGAATGTCTGTAACCTGTGAGTTTCCATACTCAGGGCAGCAGAGCCAAGCAGGCAAACAGCGAGTTTGCATGAAAGGGGAGAAAGACACAATACAGTTTACATGTGTAGAGCCACAAAAAATTTTTCAGAGGACGCTGTATAGGAATCCAATCCTACATTAAATTTCTCAAAGAGAAATCCATTATTTCCAGAGAATTTTAGTTGCTTTGCATAGCTGAAAAATGTCCTCAGACATCCCCAAATCTGCTATTCCATCCTGAAGAAGAGAGATGAAACATTCACAGGCTATCAAGCACATTGACATGATAGAAGACCATCAGTGACATGAGCCACAGGATAAAAATCATCACAATTTGCTTTCAGTGGCTGCTTTTCTTGGAATATGGTATTAAAAGAAAACAACTTTGCTCCCACTATGAATTTGCATTAGAAATCCATAATAAAAATAAAGCTTAATATTATACAAATGGGTACAGTTCTCTATAGTGCTCCTGATGCAGATTAAGGTTAGACAGATTTTAGATGACAGTTATTTACCTCAGTCTAACACCATATATGCACAAATGGAATTTATTTTATAGCTGCAGATATTAGCCAGAAAAAAAGAGATGAGAGGAAATCTTACAGTCTCACGTAAAATATAATTATGTCTGTTTTCTGCTCCTTGGAAGGCAAACAAAGAGGGAAAAATGAATCTGCTGCTTGCATTTAATGGGACTTGTCTAAATGATATCAAACAAATAACAACCAGCAGTGATTCACAAACACCTTCACTTCTACTTTTTTCCATTGGGGAATTCCAGAAACATTAAGACCTCATTGCCTTTCACTCCTACAGACCAGCCCATGCCTGAGTATGCCTCTTTCCTTTGAGACCTTCAAAATATCAAAGAAAGAAAAATAAACCACAGAGGCACCAAGGCTCATTCATTCTTTCCCTCCTGAAACGTTCACCCATTCCCTCCCACTTCTCCCAATTTCTTACGCAATTGCTACCAATCAACCAGGAAACTGTTGCTAACTCTTGAATTTTGCAAGTTAGCAAGTAAAATAATAAAACAATGTTTTAACTGTCAGAGATCCTGGCTCACAAAGTGCACTTTGGTCATTTCCTTTAATAACTGCAGTTTAGCGGTAATGATTTATAATAGTTCATAATATTCTACTAACTGTACTATATTAATAATACTAATACTTTGCCCTTGCCTGGTGTCTTCTGTCAGAAGATATCAAAGCGGCACTCTCTGCTGTGAGGGAGGTATCACTACTGCCCCGTTAGGGATCGGGAAACCGTGACTCCAAGCCGTGCCCGAGGTCAGGATTCCCGATCCCCAGCACAGCATGGCAGCCGCCAAGTCTGCCTGCACTTCTCCTGCCGCAATTCTCTGACAGCAGTCAAGTCTGATCGATGGGGCTGAACATTTAATGTGATTCATTCCTTCTCGAAAAGCAAGGTTTGGCCAGTGGTTTGGGGGCCGTGGTTTTGATGGGAAATACTGAGCAAGGTGGGGGGTTTGCCCTTCAGTTGTACAATAAATACCCTCCTGCCAGCATCCAGACACACAGGGCAAAAGAGGAGCAATAAATATTTACTGCGTCCGTGCCCATCTCTCCAGCAGGAGATTGATAAATATGACATTTCGGTGTTGCTCAGCACTCTGAGGACAGTGGTCACAAGCCCTGACAGCGGCTCCTGGGGAAGTCCAGAAAGGAAGAGAAAGGGCACAAGGCATCTCTGGCATGGCTGAGACAACATGAAGGCTGGCCGGATGGCAGCGGCTACGCGGGGAAACATTTTGGAGGAGAAAACAGCCCCAGCCCTCCCCCTCAAACGATCAATTAAAAGCCATCCTTCTGCCGAGAGCGGGCGAGGACAGCAAATGAGAGCTGCGAGGAATAGCCCCGGCCGGGCTCTGCATGACAATTGATGGAAAGGGGAGGCAGCTCTGTCCCTCCTCTCACCATGGTGATTAGGTATTCCGAGTGCGCCAGATAGCCCCAAATAACAGAAAGAGAAATATAAACTGGAGACCGGCAGATCCAAGGCAGGCCAGATGGCCCCACAGCCGGCAGGGGCTGCTCCCATCCAACCCTTCCCCACTTTAACTGTTCAAACATTTCTTTATCCCGACAAGACAATTAAGCCGAACCGCATGGAAAGGAGTCTCGGCAACAGTTTGCAGAGGGAGCAGGAAGGTTGTTGCCAGAAAAGCAGGAAAAGGAGGTGATCACGGCATGCTCCAAGACCTCCCTCTGTGCAGTACACCTCACTCCATGAGGCTGGTGTGTTTTTGGTGGTGCAACTGGGATGGATGCACAGCCACCATCTCTGCTACTGCCCATCTGCCTGCCCACCCTTACAGAAAATCCACTGGTGCTCCTTCACTCCTCCTACATCACGCAGGGCACTGCAAAAGGGAAAGAAACATTCCACTTGATTTATTTCATTAGTTCATAAACAGAGTTAAGCTTGCAATTTTCCATGGTTACAGCTGATTATTATTAGCAACAAAGCATCCCCTCACATGAGACCCCAAATTTTACCGGCCCTGGTAGTGATGCATCCCAGTGGGAAGCGTTGTTGGTGATGGATACATGCACATATGTGTTCCCTATCCAAGCCATTGTTCTGCCATAATATACGTGAAAAAAACCACCTTCTTCTCCCCAGCACATGTACATACACACACGTTACTCTCTACATAGGTCCCAGCCATAAACACAAATCCCAACACACACATGTCAGAGCCGGTGGGTGACCGTACAGACAGTCCTCAATCTGATTTCCAAAGCACTACGTTATTCAGGAATTCATGCTGTGGTCATCATAGACCTGATGTCCATCATCAGAAGTGCAATTTACTCTTGATCAATAACAAACCAGTTGTTCCAAAAGGAAAACTAACTCCATGCTAGAGATGTTCTTTAAAACCCCAAAGTGGAACAAAGAGCTCACTAATACGCCACACAACTTCTCATGCAGAAAAGAAACCATTTGCAGCACAAACTGTGTCCAAATAACTGATGTTAAATATTATTATTAAAAATAATAATAATCAAAATACTGTTAATACATCCACTCCCCACTACACCAAGTGAACCTAAGGGATGATCTCAAAGGGTCCCAGCCTTCTCCCAGCTCAATCACTCACTCACAGGGCACATCAGGAGCTGGGTAAGAGCCACCAGTAGGAGCAGGGAAACTGAGACTTGGAAAGACCCAGGCTCTGGCCAGAGGCTGGAAACTGAATCAGTGTCCAGGATGTAGAGGATCACCTTCACACATTGGCCTGTGCTCCACAAGAAGTCACAGATAACATGTGGCAGAGATCAAGCAGCAGACAACAACGGGAAACCATCTTCTGTGATCCCAACGAGGCTGAGGTCATGGGCAGCCCTGCAGGGATGGCAGAGGTGTCTGCTCTGACAAGGTCCAGTTCTCTGCCACAAGGTCCCAGCTTCAGCACGGATCTCTGCCTGTCACTTTGTGGGAAACCAATGCCACAGTGACTGCATACGGGCAGGCACTAGGACAGATTTTATTGGAAGTAAAAAACAAAACCAGGAATCTTTACTTTTTTCCCTGGTCTTAAAATAGGGCTATAGATCTCTTTTGCAGAAAGGAACATGCCATTTATTTCCACTCCTTCTAGGAATATCAATTATTGTACGCTTATTAACGGAAACCCATAAAATATGTCTTCCAGTGTCTTTAACACATGCTTTACAAGAAGCTCCTAAACTCTAACAAATGGCATTATTTCTCTCAGTAAGCACCTAAGGGAATGGGCCCATCCAGTACACAGTATGTCTGCTTCTCCCTGGAAAGGCTGCATTTTTCTAAGTGCCCCCTGTACACTCCATCACTGTGGATGTCCTGAATTTTACATGTTTCATTTTAAAGCAAGAGACAATCTATGTAAATGCAGACATCTCAGTCCAATTTGCTAATTAACAAAGAGCACAATCCCACCCCAATGCCCCCCAAAGGAGATACTGTGCCTTTGTGGGATGCAGGGTATGGGTCCAAGCAACACCTGCTTTAAAAGTACCGAAAGGTTCACCCAAAAGGCTGAGCAATCTTTACTGCACAAACACCCGTCTTGCAGGGCTAAATGCTAATCTGGAATATATCAGCAAAAATCCCAAATAATTTTACTGAATTCTTCAAATTTCCTCTGCTGGTAAAAACAGGCTGAAACTTTCTTCCCATGATGCAAAGGACTAAATAAGCACCTTCCAAACACTCCTAGAGGTAGAAATGCCTGACTCGGAACCTTGTTTTGTTGCAAAGTATTTCAAGCATAAACCTATTATTCAGGGAAATTAAAACTCAGTGATTGAATTTTAATTTTTTTTAATGGAAGTTTCTTAGAAAATTACCATTTAAGCCATGGGGTAAAACAAATATTTTAATGAGCTATTCAACAAAGGTTTCTGCACAGTGGAGCAGAAGACCACGCAGAGAAATCATAGTGATTCAGCTTCCATGTAACATAAACCCTTTTAGCAATCTGAAAAATGCAATGAAATGGTTGAGGTTTGTAAACCTGAAAAGCATTCATTGGACATGGGAAGGTGTTGCTGATCTAAGAAAATGTCACAATTTTTGCTCGCAGTTGTAGAAAAGCCTAATTACATTTTTACCTTGAAGCTACAGCCACCTACCTGTAACAAATTTTCCATCAGGAGCAAAAGTACGCAGCTTTTACAAAGGGTTATATGTAACAATTAGAGAAGGAATCCACAAAACTTCTCAGACAACAGACCTCCCAAGTATACACTTATATAGAGACTTCAAAAATATATATGCAAATGTTAATGCAAAACAGGATAACCATTGTATCTGCAAACTGTGATCTCTCAAGTTCCTCACTGTAGAAGTTTTTCTTTTCTGATGGTCAACATCAAAGACCATTAGGATCCCCTAAAAAGCTCTACCGCTTGCTCTCTCGGCCTCCAGCAAACACACCCATACATGTATATGCATACACCAAATAAACTCGCCGCCTTAATGGAGCGAAGTTTCCATGGTGCAGTATCTATATATGATGGGAATATGACACAAAGCCAACAGACATATTTAGTGTACACCGTCCTGGTAGTTACGGAAGAATTTTAATGTCAATGAAATATCAGAGATGTTGCACTTGCTCAGCTCCACTGCACAGCAAAGCATCTTAAAGAAATTTAAAAACACGGGTTACAAAAGCAATGTGACAAAACACCTTCCACTTCTGCCCAAGTTTTCCAAGCCACCTGCAAAGTTTTTTTTCTGCTTCCTTTCCCTTCCAAGTCCCCTGCCACAGCACTGGCAGCAGCACAGGGAGCTGGTGTCACCCTGCCTGCCTCTTGCACGTGCCTGTGCAAAGCCCCATCTGCTCCCAGGAAAGAACGGACCCGCGTTCGGCACATGCTGTTGGCAAAAGGCAAGCCACAGCGGTGGATGTGGACGCGTCTGTCTGTCCACAGCTGCGCTCCATGTGGTCTAATTCATTTAACAGATTTACTTCTTTAAATGGGGTATCTGACAGGATTTTGCCAGCAAGATCTATAGCAGCTGATGTGCTCTAAATTCATTTAGTTAGCGAACCCAGTCCTCTGCCGCTATCTCCCAGAGTACTCTTTCAAGCAAGCTTCATTTTCACAGCTAGGCTATATCGATAAGGGAAAGAGCATCAACAAAGATGTCTCTAAGCCTTGCCATCTCACCTGCCTCCCCTATGGGTAATTACATTACCAGCTTACACACATACATATCCACATGCACTCCCACCTACAGCCACTTCCCCTACGGACCCAAAAGGAGGGAGAGGGGACACTAAACAATGAAAGGAGCTCAGAGCACGAAAAGTAGCACAGCTGGGGGTGGATCAGAAGGAGAGAGGGGAGAGAGATAAGAGATCACATTGGTACTACAAGAAATACATGGTTCCTGTCTTCAGTGGGAATCATCCTACCCTCGCAAATGCCGACATAAAAGACACTTGCAGCATATTTCAAAACCAAAGAGCGATGGATTTACAAGGCAGGTTGATTTTATGATGACTTTTATTGAAAAGGTACGCTGGGTTTAGGCAGATGCCTTTTAGCGCTGGTAAGTTAGCACAGTGCCTAATTCAAGGAGACAGCCTGAGGAAGCAGCGCCGACAGGGGAGAGAGAGCCACAATGTCTCTATTACTCTCCTCGGTATCATAAAGGGGAGAAGAAAAATCGTGTCTGAAAGGGAGAGGAAGGTACATTGCAGCAGGTTTTTGTTTAAAAAAAGAAGTAATAATAATAACAACAACAATAATAAAATGGTTTTCTATGAAGAAAATTTAAAGAACAAAGAAGCCCACATGAAAAGCAAACCACTCACTCTTTGATCTACATCTCTGGTTTTACAGGAAAACTCTAATCATAAGTTAGTGCTCTTCCTTGGGCGGTACCACGCTCTGCTGCCCCTAGACTGCTCCCCATCATGGGTCACCTCCCAGCTCCACAAACCTGGAAGCCTGCCCTTCACGAAGGACAGCTCTGCCTCTCTGTGTAGGCAACACCACAAGGGTCAAGGTGATGAGAGGGCACGGAGTTACAGTCATGAACAAGTGGACTAGGTTCCTTCAGTCCTATCACTGGCCTGCGAAAGGGCACATCACCTTTCAATGGGCACCAAGTGGGGGAAAACTCAGAGAAAAGACATGATGCAACAGCTTATTGAATTGTAAGAACAACGTGGGTTTATGTCTTGAAGAGCAAGTTCAGCGGCCAGAAATATTCTTAAGTTAACTAGAGGGAAAGGTATTTTTGTCCTAACCAGAAGCATAAATCCTGATGGTAACGCATTTGCTATAAGAATAGCGTGCACCAAGAAAAGGTCAGAAACACCTGAAGAAGCAGGCGGCACATGCTTGCTGCAAGCTTTGGGAAAGTGTCTGGCTACACACTCCAGCTGCATCCCTGTTCATACACATACCAGGACCTATAGCATTGCACTGGGGCACGGACAGCTTTCTGCATGGGCAACATCACCTCTCCAGTGTGTGCTGGAAGGCAAGTTTCCTTCATGAGCACCTCACCTTGAAATCTGTCAATGTCCTTTTAGAACAACAAGGCAATATTGCATGGCTGAGCTCAGCAGGCAGGAAAGGCTGCTTTGCCTCCACCTCCAGCAAATATCACAGCATTGCAGGACATTCACCTGTTGAGTATCTCAATGAGGCACAATTAAAGAACCACCACCAAGTCAACAGAGGTACTTACATCTCTCACTTCGGTCTTCAGGACTGGATGAGGTCTCACGATCAGAAATGAGGCCAGAAACTGCAAAGATCTTCTTCCCCGTATCATCAACTTTGAGGGAGCCGGGGGAGCTGGAAGGGAGCTGCGAGCCAAACTCGTACTCCTTCCCATCAGTGTCCGAGAAGCGCAGATGGGGTGAGTCAGTGTCATGGCAGTTTTTCAGGCGCTTGGCTGGCGTAAAGGCTGACTGGTAGCTCTCCCGGTCTTCAGTAGATGCAAAGGGGCGGAAAGCCCCAACGCCACTGTGGTTTAACATACTGATTGGGGTGCAGTCCAGGTTGGGGGGTGCAAACTGGGGGTGGAGGTGAAGCAAGGATGGAGGAAAGTCACGGTTTGCAAATGCTCCTGGCACCCCACCTTGACGATGGTACATAGAGGCAAAAGTATATGAGCCATTGGTAAAGGGAATATGCACGTCCTTATCTGCTGACACAGGGACTCCAAAAGGCCTCGGCTGCTGGCAGGGAATGGAAGCATCACGGCTGGCTTCAGCAGTGGAGGCAAGAACCATCAGTGCTGGGGAGGCCAGTGGGTTGGGGAGATAGGGTGAGTTCTCCATCTTGAACGCTGCCCGGTGTAAGTCCATCGGAGTCTCTTTCCTCAGCAGGATCACGAGCAGAACAATCTTCCCTAGAAGGAAAGCAAAGCGATGCCTAGGAATGGAGCGGGGAAAATTACTGGAGCATCATCACCCTTTGAACACTGCAAGGAAACAGAAAAGGAAAGAAAACACAACCAGTTAGGTTACTGCACTCATCGCTCCGGGACACCCCAGCAGCATGGTGGCCACATGTGTTACAAACCACTGGCCAGAGACGCACTACTGTTCTCATTTAAGAAAATCAATAGACAACTTCACACACAAGTGGAATCTGCCCTGGCCCTCCAGGTTAAAGGGTATCATCCAATGCAGACGAATGAAAGGCAAACCAAACATAATAACATGCAGATTTAATAAAGCACTAATAAAAAAGGTTCAGTCTAAAATTAACATAGTAACTCCAAATTATAATTGGACTTTTATACGGCAAGTAGCATGTATATATAATCGCAATAAACTTAAGAAAGCGCCCATATACACACACCACTATTTTCTTGGGGAGGGGCAGTAGAATCAATATAAGAGTATCTGTTGTACATAGTTAACCCAAATCAGTCAGCATACAGGGATAAACTGTACACGATGCCTGAGACTTACGTAACAGACGTATTTTTCTCTCACTCCCACAGTACATATGGGTAGATAAGTACTCGTACACACAGTACTCAATACCATCATATGTATGTATACACATCATTGGAATGTAGGAATGTGACTGTGTCTGGGTGCGTGTGTGTAAGACACAAACACCCATGCATGCACACACAGTCCCTGTCAGCCAAAGGAGTAGAGACTTCCCAGTAAAATGCCTGGCGTCTCTGACAATATTTAAAATCATAATGGGTACTTCTGCCATTTGATCTCTGGAAGCGACTGCCTTTCGGGTCGGGGACAAGAGAGGATGGATCAGTAATTTTAGTTCCTAATGCACTCACTCTTAAGTAGATTTGTAAACTGCCTTGGATGTGCCATTAACATTTAGAGGAAAATGTTAACAAAATTTCTGCCTCGCATCTTGCTGAACCTCCCAGGTTGGCTGCAGCCACCCACCCAGCCACAGACCCCTCCCAGGGTGAAAGGAGGGAAAATGCTCCTTTCTGTATCTCCCCCAGTTCGCAGTGGCTCTTTTTGTTGTTATTTTCTCCCCCAATCAATCTCATGTCTTTTCTTTTAAGCTTCCGCTGCCTGCCATTCAGGCCCCACAACTCAGCTTAAAATACAAGGACTATAACTTTGAAACAATATACTAGCCGCTGGAGCTCAAAGGGCCAGAAAAATCATATAATAATAAAAAGCTGTTACAAATTGTGCCTCTTAAATCCAGAGGGTCAAACATCTCAAATAAAACTTAGTGAAAGAGTGTCTCCCTAATGGAGTGCCTTTTGTACTCCATGAATGAGGGAGCCTAGGTTAACAAAGTGTATGAAATCCAGTCTGGGGCTTTAATGCAGTTCAGTGATAGCATTTCCTCTCTCCCATCCTGTACCCAGCCGCTCCATTGACTGTTATGAATTGTGAAGATGAGTGGACATCATCTCTTTGCTTCCTCATTTGGCACCCATCCTTACAGACATCATTGCTAAATTACCAGATTATGTATCTCGCATTAACGGATTTGCTCTCTTCCAAATTTTAAATAACTTTCTCGTTGAGTTCTTGCCACAGAGAGCGAGGGGGAAAGGAAGAGCAGGGGAGATGCCAAGGGCATTCTGGTCAGCACTGCAGTCCTGGGTACGCTTGCTCTGCTGCCTCACACAAGGCTGAACAAAACCTGGAGGTCAGGAAACTGCAGCCACTGGCTGGGGGATTAAGTAACCATGTAAATACATATAAATATATATGTATACACTCACACATAGTTGTCTACTAAAGAAATACATGGAAATGAGCCACTGTTCTCAGAAACAAATAATCATTAACATGGAAGTGAAACTGAGCCATCACAGAAAAACATGGATTTCCAGGGAAAAAAAAAAGCAACCACCTCTGCCTGCTTTTCTATTTTTACTTGTGCTTTCACCCCATTACGTTAAATGTATTTCATAAATTAGTAATCTGGCCGCAACACTTGACACTCCTGTAGGATACTGTGAATCACTATGGCCGTTTATTCGTTTGCAAACTTCATTACACCGGGAATAAATCAACACATTACAATATCTCAGCCAGCCAAATTTAATTTTTTTTCAACTCCCACTTCCTTTTTCGTTCTCTGTTGCTCCTTTCTCACCCAGCACCTCCCCACCCCCCAGCAACAGGGACAGATCAGGCTGTGGCGGACCAGTCATTATGAAAATCTATCGTTAATACACTCCCAATGTCAAAATGTCATAGGTTTAAATACAGAACCCAAAAATAAGAAAACTAACTAACCTTCTTAATTAAAAAAATATGGATTGCAGGGTAATCAGCTGAAGGGAACATTTGGGTGCTGGGAAGGCAGTGGGCACAGGTGGAGTGAGGAGCTGCTACTTTTCTGCCTCTATGCTGATTTTTTTTAATTTAGCACCTCGCGCAAATCCAGATTAAAATAACTCCAGCTATTGATCCGAGCAGTGGAATTGACATTAATTTTAGTTCACTTCTCACTTTGCAAAGGGATCAATAGGAAGTAATAACAGCTGACATCCCCGCTGAAAGGAGGAGAAAAGACGGGCTAGAGACAGAAATCGAAAAGCAACCAAATAAATCAGCAGCTACTTTTCCACGGCATCAGACAAACTCCAAACAGATTGCAAAAAGTCTTTGTTGAATTAACTAAACAAGGAGTAGAGGGAGGAGGGGTGGAGATCAATCTAGGAAGCTACATAAACTGTCTACCAAGTATGAAGGTGAGACAGACACACTGAAAACTAACTCAGATTTTTTTATTATTTTTTTTTTCATGGCTACCTATACGCATAATGATTGTTTTTCAGAACTACCCTGTTTAAGATGCACACAAATTATGCGTGTAATCGTGTATGTTACTTATAACAAGGCTAAACACACCACAACCAAGGTAAATTGAATCAAGAGACTTTAGCTCTGAACCATAAAAAAAAAAAATATCTCTCACCAAGGAACAAGTTGTAATCAGTTCTTTCTGGCTCAGTTTTGATTCCTCTGCTTACAGAAGTTGTAGCACGGTGCTGCACTAGCTAATAGGAAAGTCTGATAAAAGTACGAGAAGCCATGACAGAGCTGGATTTAGCAGGCATTACAAACACCCAGCAAGCAGAGAAAAAAGCAGTGACCACTGGTTATAAGCGTAAAAATCCACGTGCTAATCAGCCTGCAAAGAAACGCGCTCATATGCAGGAACATGCACACCCCATACACAGCCACCAGATCTGCAAATCTTTTACTAAAATGTTACTCGAAGTTCCTATTACTAAATCACCTCTCTGCTATCGATTAAAATAAACACACCACTCTGGTTTCTACAACAGGTTGCATTTTTGTGGTCTCTCAACCATTTCCAAATGCCAGAAATTAAAATAATGGGGCAAATTAACGTCTTTCTCCCTCCGGAAAAAAAAAGTTTTCTTGGAGAAAAAATTAATTAACAAGATACAGGGGAGGAAAAAAGATTAAAACATTAGGAAATCCAAGAAAATTTGTGATGCATGTAAATTAGGAAATACCCAGGAAAAAAAAATCACAATATCCATTTACATTAAAAAGTTTTTTCCCCGTAAATGTCAAGTAGGAATTTAGAAATATGCTCCGCGCAGAAAAGCCGAAGATTATAAAACAAAATAATGCCAGCTGTTTGGGGATTTAGGTGCTCAAATGGATTATATATTTGAACCAAACTGGATTTCCTTATAATAAATAAAACAAATGCAAGCTCGAAAGCCAACAAAGGAAAGCTCTCATCACTGGATTAAGATACAAAGGAAAAACAGTTAATTTTTTTTTTTCCTACGCGTGAAATATGCCAACTGCAGCTGCACACCCGGACAGCTGCTGTGGAAACCGGTTTAAGGGGGGAAAGAAAAAAATTAGGAGAGCGGGGAGCTGAGGAGGCGGCAGCGGGGCCGGACGGAGCGGCCCCGGTCCCGGACTGCGCCCCCGCTTCTGTATGCCTGTAAACTTCTTCTTCAAAATAATAATAAAAAAAAAAAATAGAAATTAAAAACACTGATTTT
>VWZG01009205.1:252374-271710 GCA_013396735.1 Grallaria varia
CTGGCGGCGTGCGGGGAGCGGGGCAGTCCCGGGCGTGCTGGCCCCGCTGCCCGCCCGCCGCTCGCATGTAGCAGCGCGGGAGGCGGCGGGGGTGCGAGGGAAGGAGCAGTGCTGCCTCTCAGTGCCGGCTCTCATCAGTGAATGAGCCTCCACTCTCTGAGGGGCTCCCGCCGCACACACACACGCACACACACGCGCGCACACACACACACGCACACATACACTCGCACACACGCGGAGCCGGGCTGAGCACTGCATACATTAGGGCACTCGGGCAGCATGGGAAATGCAGTCCAGGACCGGCGCCCACCCTCCGGCCGGCCGCAGCCCCCGAGGTTGCCCAGACAGGGTAGCGGGGTCTGCTCCCCTCCCAGAGGCGCCGCTTCTCCTCCCAGCCCCGCTGCGCCGGCCTCGCCCACCCGCCGGGCACCGGTCATATTTTCCACCGTGTCGCTCCCTCCCAAATTGCAGCGGGACGCTGCGGGGGCCCCCCGGGCGGCAGCTTCTCCTCTGCGGGACAGCCCCGTACCCTTCGAGCCCTGAGGCAGGCGGCTCCCCTCGGGACGCCTCGGATTCCCTCACGAACCCTGCAGCATCTTGCAGCATGGGATGGGCATGATTTCCAGGGATGGGCATCATCCCCAAACTTGCCTTGGACAGCCACAGCAAAGCCAGGAGAGCAAATTAGGGACTTCACGCTCCCAGTGTTTCCCAGCTGCGGCACACACGCATGGCACGCACATTGCTATTTTAATGTTTCCTGTATGCACGTCGCAGCTCTGTACGAACCCTCCTGCACACGCTCTCCGCCTTGGCCACAGGCAACTCCCCTGCCAGTCCTAGGAGTGTCCCGAGCAAAAACTGCCAGTCATAGGAAATGGAAGACCCAGTTTTAGATGGGGACTCAAAAGAAACACTTGTCTCATTGTTTCTTGTGAAGTACACTAAACATTGAGCCAAGACATTTATTTATTTTGCCCAAGAGGGAAAGGAAACGTTGTGGATTTTTTCTTCAACTGACCTAATAATTTCAGATTGTTCTTAAAAATAGAGTATGGGCAGCATTGTATGGCTCTTATCTGACTCTGCACTGGTATTCTCAAAATACAACTGTGCTATGTGACATACAGTGAAAAAAGAAGTCCTCTTCATGAGCATCATCAACCATTTGGGGTATATTCTGTGTACGAGAGTAAGAGAGATCACATGCTTACATCATTCAAGAACTTTTGTGTAAGCAGTGACTCATCACTAAAGTGTATGGTCTTGCCTGTTAGTCCAGGATCACTGAATGCACCAGCCCCTATAAAAGTGTCCACAGGCACAGCGTGAAACCTGTCCCTGGGCCTTAACTGGGTGCAGACCATAATGGTTAGCTTCTCTGATGGACTGGAGCTCACTCATCCTTTCTACAGCATTTCAGCGATAGGTCAGTGCAGTCAGAGTGCTTGTACACCTTGTGAATGGTAAAATCTTTTGACATGTTAGTAAACATTAAAAAAAACACCAAAACTTTCTTGTTTTCACACTTAAATTTCCAAATAAAGCACCATGGCATTTCAAGCTCCTCAACTCAGGAAGAAAGTGCCTGGGTGAAGGACCTGCATGTACTTTCTTTACATAACCATCAGTAGCTATGTTCCCTGCTCTGACCTGCAGCTCAGCCACTCAGAGGCTGATGATACCAAAAAGAGCTTGCTTCCCTTCAAGGCAGCTGCTTGGCAGTTGCTTTCCTACACACCGTGTGCAGAAGCAAGGAGAATGGCAGGGCAGGCAGCAAGCACTGCCTCCTACCATGGAGCAGCCATGGCACAATAGTAAAGGTGAGCTCAGATTCCTCAGCTCCTTCTCTGCTTTGTGTAAAAACTGGTGTTCTGATAGTCCAGGTAAAAATCTCTCAGAAATGTGAGCAAACATTATTGTGCTTGTATTTTGCTCATCAATGACACCTCTCAGATACCCTCCGATTAACCAAAGTTATTATTTTTGGGAGTTGATAATTCCAAACACCGCTGTGGAAACAGCTGCCCCATAGGCTGTCCATACAGATGTGTTCCAACACCCGAGTCTGCCATTTTGTGTGGGGACCTGAATTAGTTGGCATCACACACATTTCTGAGGCACTCATCCTGGAGCATGCTCCACACCAACAGCATCAAGTTCAGGACTTCAGTAAATATTCCACAGGGTAGTGTAGATGAGCTACATTTTAAATAACATCAGAGTTTGACACACTTCAGGAAGCCACATTAAAAACCATCCCTTATCTCCCAGGGATCCTGGGGAAAACACTCAGTCACAGCCCAGGTTGTGCTACAGCTTCACAGTCAAAATTACAGAATTCCGGTGACAAAATGCTCTTATAATAAAGTTGTATTTTCAGTACTTACAATCTAATGAAGAATGTTTTAAACGTCTTTCTTTTGTTCTTAGTGAAACAGCAATTTTATTTTTTTACTTTTTTGGTTCCTTAGTATGGAAAAAGGATCTGAATCCTGCGCCAATGTCCAATTTATGCTAGCTGAGAATCAAGCTCTGTGTTTTGAGGCTTGAAAAAAAATGCAGCTTTATTTAACTTTATGTTACTGCATCATCACACACAAACTTAATACAGTTTGGGTTCAGGGAACAAATCTGGCATTTAGCTAGCTTCTGTGAGCAATGTCTTCAGAGGAAAATAAGAAGATACACTCAAGTTATTTATATTTGTAATTACCATTAATCTGTATTACTAATGAGGATTTTGATCCTGAAAATGGATCCATAAACATGGGCTCCTGCACCACTATAGAGCTGTGATATGCACAGGGGCCCATAGGAAAAATTTCCACTGAAATATATATGCTACACTGATAATTTGGACCCTAAAATAACTTTGAACATCTGATTTAACCGTGTGTATTTCTCATCTCTAAGAGTAATAGGGGACACCTCTAGTTGGGTTTTTTTTGTTAATATTAAAACAAAATTTGAGATTATTACAGGCTATGACAATGCTGTCCCTCCTCATTGCAGATGCTGTTCTAAATACTGAAGTCTGAATTATTATATACAATCTTGAACACACAGAGCTGATTGGATGGACTTAACTTCATGCATACAGATTTCAATAGGGCTACTAATAATACATAAAGTCAAGCGTACATGTGCCTTGACTGGAAGTCTTCTATATTCTTACAGTACCAGTGCACAGTTCTTAAAGCAAGAGACCCTCTCATCATGATGTCCTCTAGCTGCTATTGTATAAAATAAGATTGAGATACGTAATAAATTGTCGCAGCAACTATGGAAAGCAAGGCACGGGCTGTGTCTCACGTGTACCTGTAGCACATTGGGATCCCATGACAGGGCATTGCATTCATTGGGAAGTGCCCTGTTGTGATGCCATGGATCCCCTGGAAAGTGACACCCCAAGAAAGTGCTGAAATCTCCAGGTATGGGACCACGTCCTGAAGTCACTGGCATCGTCACCACCTATAGCCAGACTCAGACCATTCCTTGCATCTTTCATCTGCAATATGGGCGGAGGAGGGGAAATGTCAAATGAATTAGTTAATTAATTAAAAGTAAACTTTTCCTTGCAATTAGTCTCGGAGGCAGCTGCCGCTCCCAGCGGGGTGTGGGTGGCTGCCGTGCGTAATGTCCATGCCCTCTGCTGGCTACAGCCCGCGCGTCCCAGCAGCTTGCCACCGCCTCCTGCCCTCGCCGCTGCCACAACCACCACTCCGGGGAGAAGGTACTGGGCAGGGCTGCCAGTGCCAGTAGTCCCCACTGTCCAAATGATTTTGTCCCCTGGTTTTGTCAGAGCTGTGGCCCTGGTTTAAGCATCCCTGAGCTGGTGGCTGCAGTCCAGGAGGACAGGAGCTTGGAGCCTCCGCAGTTAGCCATGTCTCGCTCTGATGCTGTTAGCAGGGACATCTGAGATAAAGGTTGACCTATGAATTTGGGGGCATTATTTTGGTTATTGTGGTTGATCTGGGCTCTACTCTAGTGATTGGTATAAGGATTGTCCCGTAGTTCAGGAGAGCTAAATGGGGTCCCTTCATCTTCTGAGCCACCTGTGACTGCCCTGTGCCAGACCCCTCTCTCTTCAGAGGAAGAATTTGGCAGAGGCAGTGCTGAAATCATACTATCTGTCAGAAGTTTGAAATTTAGAGCTGGCGTACACTCAGTGACTAGTCTTCCCAGAATGAGAGAACAGTCCTTAAAACGACTTGTTGACTCATATGACTAGTAGTGAGAAATTTTTCTTCAGCCTAGAAATATTTCCTAGAAAAAATTCCTATGGCTGACAGATAAGCTCATTTTCATCATCATCATCATCACCATCACCATCACCTAGATCTCTTCCAAAGCCTGCTGACTAATGCAGGAGAGCAAAGAGAACCTCCTGGTTTTGCTTCTTATGACGTGCTGCAAGATGGCACTATAATTTTTAACCTTGCTTATCACCAAATCTCTACAGCAGAGTGGAGACCATGCATGGGATTATTTATAAACCATTGTCCCGTTATATAATTTCCTTTATGACCTTCCCCTTGGAAAATTCCTTCTCCAAAAAGGAGTTTGTAGACTGGATGGCGGATGCCTGACAAGTAACTTTATCAACTATTTCAGGAACACTTCTCATAGGTGAACATCAACACATTATCATTTCCACAGCTGAGGACTGACACAGATGCTTAGGGTAAGACGTCCAGAACTCTAAAAGGGGCACCTGTGGGACATTGTGCTGCTGAGGAAACTTGTTTATACAACTCCGGTAGCCACAGTGAGTGATTTAAGCACAAGCATGGAGCAACCAGCACCCTTTCCTATCGACTGTTTCTAGTATTTGCTGTTACAGCACTGGACACTTGTTTTCTGTACAAGCATCCACTCTTTTTTTTCAGGGCTTTTTTGAATCCCTCTCTGAGCAATGTCCTGTTGCTAGGAGTTCCACAGGCTAATGGTGTGGAAAAATATTTCCCTGTGAGAAGAGCTACACCTGTCCAACCCCTCTTCTGTGCCCCATTCATCACACTGACAGCATAGGTAACTTGTCTGGGATCATGTCAGAGCGTGAAATAGCTATAAAGGCAACGCGTATGTGTTTGTCATTTTTGTCATTAATGGGATCAAGCACAACTAAGGCAAAGCTAGTGAACTGTGCCTCATAAGCCAGGGGAAATTCGAGCCATGTCCGAAAGCAGCTCAGGGTGGTGGCTCCTGCTTTGGCCCATGAAAAGTGCACAGGGTGAGCAACACTTTGCTCTTCTTATTTATTTCTTTGTGTTTGCTGTGACTGTACCTCAGGGGACATGTTGGGTTTGCTTTTGGGGCCCAAACAAGCTGCATAGCCTGGGGCAGGGGCAGTACTACCTCCACAGCCTGGACCTATGCCACTGCATCTCCCTTCCCAGTTCAGTGGGGAACCCCAATTCAGCAGGGCACTGGAAAAAAAACCCACCTACCCTTTTAGCCAGGCAAGTAAAGCTGAGCAGGACAGATCTAGTGAGCTTTTAAGGCAGCTCTCTGGTGTGATTAGTTAGAGCTTAACATGAGATAAAATCAATTGGAAACTTGTGTGAGTTAGGGCTGCTCTCATCAGTCAGAGTTTGCAGCAGCCAAATGCAGCATGATTGTTACTAATATCTGCTACACATATATAAGCTGAAATGGGGCTTTACAGTAAAAAAAAAAAGACAAGTTGCTCTTTCCCAAGAACATACAGATTGTGGATGTAATTCAGAGCCATGCTGAGCACTTCACACATCTCTAGTAATGGGAACTGCCTTTTCTTAGGAGAAAATATACTGATGTCTTATATGCACATACATTTTCTCATGATACTATGTAACACACAGAGATGTTGTTTAGGAGTTTAAAATGCTGAGTATTGTGATGTTTGTGGTCCATCCCAGGAACTGCATTAGATATAAAACTGTTCTCATGCCATTGGTGACTTCACACGAGCCTATGCTTTGTGCCTGACTTCTTTCAAAGGAAAATGCTTTCTGCCAGTGTGTAAGGCTGGACCTCAGCATCAGCTGTGGTGCTCACTACTGTGACTGCTGTGATAATTCCTATGCTGCCATATGAATGGGATTGCACCATAAACCCATACACCTTAGCCGTGCTGATGGCCAAGTCTACATAACAGCCCAATGCTTTGGTGCTAATGATCCAGTGTTTATGGTGGCCCACAGCACCATTGTCATGCCAACGAAACTGTATTCCTCCCTAGAACAAATAATAATAACCAAATAAATAAATACTTTCTTTCCCTAGTCTGATCTGTCTGTTTAACAGAAGCTGGAGATTACATATGAAGGGAGGAAAGTCCAGGCTGAAATACAAACCAGCCTCTGTTGAGATGAAAACAGAGCAAAACATCTTTCTCCATCTTCATCTCCTCTGTCCTTTGCAGGACACTGTGCAAAACCTCCTCTCCGGTGAAGCAAGTCACTCCTGTGGCAGGGCAGGGAAGTGGGAATTTCTGCCTAACCAGTCCCTCCCTGGGGATCTCCACACTGAACTCCCCATCCTGCTCCCACAGCAGAATGGCCCCAGCAGGAACATGGCACAAGGAAAGCCTCTCCCTATGACTGCCACGCTGCTCATGAGCACCCAGCGTGCCTAGCCTGCCTTCCACTCTGCCCCAGCAGTTCACACTCTGAAGTACCCATCAAGGAGGGTGGGTGCTGCTACAAACCCAAACGACCCTTGCTCCTCAGGATGACCTCCCTTTCCTTTCTGAGACAGTGACATGCTCCAGAGCTCCAGCTCTTCCTTACCTCAGTCACCAAGCCTGGTTTCAGAGCTCATTTTCACAATCTTGTCTTACAACTTCAGAACATTTTTTTAAATCTCATGCAGAGATAGACTACTGCTGCTGAATTCCAGGACTTGGGTCCTGGCTCTCACTATTCCCCTCCCAGGAAATTACCCATCTTCCTCTGAGAAATACCTGTCTTCTTTCTACCAGTCTTTTTTTCACAAGCCACTTCTTATGTGCATTTCCCATTCCTTTTTCTGGCCCCACTCTTGTTCATTAATGCAGCTCATATTACTCAAGCAGTAAATTATTAAAAGCAGGCAAATAGATGCAACAAGCCAACTCCCGGTCAGACACAAGCCTGTTCAGAAACTGATACACTCAAAATTTCTTTATCTTGGCCCAGCTTTATCTTGAACTAGTCTTTTCTGCCATCCAGATTGAATGCCCCATATGCCATCATCCAGTCTAAATGCCTCACAGCCCTTCAGATTCCTGCCTTGATTGTTGGAGGAACATCTCATTGCATCAGCAGTTTTCTTGTGGACCTCAACCCCTCCATGGGATCAATAAGGTTGAATTTACTGGAATTCACAAAATTATTTAGATAAGAAGAATAGCTTGAATTTTAATAGCAAATAAAAACAACAAACCTTGGAAGGGGCATAAACTCTTACAGTACAGGTTGGACCAGTTGCTGGCTTGAAGAGGAAACTGGCACAGGCAATGTCTTGTCCTGCCAGTTTAGTTTTCCCTTGCAAAGTTTCTGGCACATCTGCTGTACCTCCTGGAAGCACCCCTACCACCAGGGACATGACATGGCTTAGGTGAGCTCTAGGTCTGGTCCATGTCCACACTCCTGCATTTTTGACTCTACTCAAAAACTCAAAAACCCAATGACAACACCCCAATTTAGGCATCTCAGAGTAGAGAGCCTTCACCTGCACACACCATCTCAGCCACTTTCCTTTGTTGGCACTGAGACAGCGAGTTAGTTAAGGCATATGCATGGATTCCCATGTGCCTGCAATACATCATCCATGTCCAGTGAGGATGCATGTCTTAATTTCTTCCTATTGTATGTGAAGTATGAAAAAGGTCACTTCTTCGAGTCCTGTGTTCTTAGGCTAGTGTCCAAGACACTCCTTTCTATCCATCTTTTCATCACTTCATCAAGCCACCTTTGCACAGCACCATTCTCCCTTCCCTTAAGGCTGTCTTAGTGAGAGACAGTCATAGGGTTTGACCAAGAGGCGTTAAATATACCTGACAATTTGTGTGCTCTTATAGAAAATCTTGAACTTCAGTAGTGTCTGGGTCTTTCTCCCACTGATGTTCTTGAAGCTGTCAGGTTTGAATTGTCCTGGAGATGCTCAAGGTCTCTCTCTTATGTCCTCAGAGTGTGTGGGTAGTTGACCCTGCTGAGTAATGTCATCTCATTAGACAGAAACACATGTTCATTGAGATAAGAATGAGCTGTCTTCCTTAAGGTTTGAAATCAGGTCTCAGTTGGTCTTTCTCTTATACATTCCATTGGCATGATTCCCCCCTCCACTGAAATCCTGCAGGGATATATTTCAGTGGGCTAATTATAAATTCCTTCTGTCTTGCAATAGCTAGATACAGCATGCCTGGTGGCATGAACCTCCCCTCCTTCATTCGTGTTGTGCACCTCTCTTGCTGCAGGCAAAAGTAATTTCCCCAGCCTGGAAATGTGATTTAATTTGACCTTGTTCACATAGGTTCTGCATCTTTTACATTCCCACCCCCAATGATAAAACAGGATCAGAGAAAATTGCAATGATTCACAGCGATGCTCTGCATCAGCCTCCAATTCTTCTTGTTCCTTCCTCTCTCCGCCATCCCCTGCTCTGCCTACCCACCACAGCTGTTTTCCTCACAGGGTGCTTCTGACTGTAGGTGGAGGATGTAAGAGGGATGTAAAGATGTGAAACCACATGCCTGTGTTACATCTCCTCTGCCAGGAGAGGTGAATTGTATGTCTTTCCTTGTGAGACACTTCAGGAGTGAAAGGAAAAGAAATAGAGAGCGAGAGTGAAGAAGGAATGTTAACAGAAACAAGGGGAGTGCTCTAGGACTCTGTTTCTCAACAGTTTCTGTAGCAGATCCTTGCTTGAAGTCCCTGCCTGCCAGGATCCACTCCTTCAGCCCTCCACTGCCTGTTTCAAGGCTGCTGCAGGTGCTCAACTGCACAGTCTTACTGTCCAGTGGCTGCTGTCCCCAGCCTTCCCACTTACTCTTCCCTGAAATGGTGAGAATAAATTGTCTAGCTTAAATTCCTCAGCCCTGGACTCCAAATGGTCCCATTTAGAGAAGCATCTGTGGAAATCCTTGCACTCTCCTTCTACGGGTTCAGAAGATATTGTTTGTGGGGCTCTCTCTCCTTTGTCCAGTAATTGATGCTCAACAGTGAGACTTAACAGTGAGCTTCTCTCTTGCTGTGCCAGAGGAGTATTTATAATACAGTTGCTTCTTTGCAGAATCCCAAAGCATACGAGATGCTTGGAGAGGCACATTCTGTCTGTGCATTGGCTGTTTCCACCACTAAACTTGGGCATGGAAACAGCAAACCATTTTACATCAGCTCAGAGAAGCCGTAAGCTATGACAAGAGACGTTGGCTGTCCATATCAATGAGCTGCTGAGCACTATGGAAACATGCTTACAGTATTTTCCCAGTAATGGGGATGGCATCAATTGTCAGTGAAGCAGACAATCTGGCTGCACGTGTCATTCAGACTTGTTAATGCTCTGCTTCTCATCTGCTGGCTTTCCCTTTTGTGCTGAACTGTTACTAGACCCTTGGAAAACCTGCTGGGTCCAGTGCCAAATTGTGTGGATCCTTTCCCTCCAGATGTGGAAGATTTTTGTCTTGTTTTAGGTGTGTGGGACTGCTATTCTTACAGGAAGTTACTGAAGTGGATGAGAAATGTTTGAGATCCCTTAAGAGATCAGGGCTATATATGATACTGCAATAGCTTTATCTAGAGGTCATACTTACTCTTTCTGTTTCGACCTCACTTTAGCAATTCACATCAAATGAAATGTGGCCTAAACAGGTCATATCCAACCCCAGGTTGTAGTGGAGTAGCTTGGCCAGACAGGAAGGACTACAAGTGCTGGTAGCTGCCAGTGTTGAGTGTTAAGCTTTTGCACTAAGAAATGAGCAGGAAGGGGCAGGATGGGGGAGAAGGAGAGTATGTTCTCTCATCTACTCTGCTGGAGCTGGAGACCAACAGTGTGTAAGGGACAAAGCACTTGCATGGTTTGCCTTCAGTTTGTACTGACTGATGAAGAGCAGGAGGATTTTGACCTTGAGAAGCTGGATGAGTTGCTCCAGGTTGTAGACTAACACCAGAAGGTTCAATTCTGAGCATGGGTTGGGTTGTCTGCATGTTGATGGGCTGACCAGTGAATCAGTCTGTAGAATGGAGGGGTTCTCTTAGTCTCTGTCAGCTTGATCTTTTCTCTGTTAACCAAAGCAAGGTGCCTTGTTCCCTGGAGACCCCAAGTGATGGTTGCTGCCTCTCACATGAAGACAAAGGTCCACCTGGAGTAGCCTAGTCTAAAAATCTACAGCCTGGCTTTAAGAAGTGACAGTAGGAGCTCGTTCCCAGTGAACTGGATGTTTGCAGAGCACATTGCAAGACTCTCTGAGATCCAAGGACTGCCCACTGGTGAGTAATATTGCTGTAAGAGACTCATATAAGACTTCCATGGTTTTTATTCATTTTCCACCACCACCCTCAGGCAGCTTGTGTGAGGCTGAGCAAGTTGCTTGCTCTCTCTGGCTGCAACTAAACTCATCTTCATTATTGCACATTTTGGCTCACTTTCATCCTCTTCTATCGTGAGGAGTTTGCCTCCAACTCTGATCTTCAAGCAGCAATAAGCATGCTGGTGCTCCTTCCATCCTCTCATTGTCTCTTGTCTATTTAAACTGCAATGTTTTAGGAGCACGGACATTAACCCTCATCTGGATTAGCATTGCTCTAATGTAAATAATATTAGTTACATTATAGATGTTTCTGTAATTAGAGTTCCTGTTTCTATAGGTGTTTAAACACCTCGTCTCCTCATTTGACAGTTATGTTATTTGATTTGTGTTCTCTTGATGTGGAGATCAGTGCAGAAACCCTTTTATCTCTTCTGATGAACGGGTTTAGACTATGATTGGATTTGATTTTTTTTTAGAACTATGTGTAGGGAGGAGCCTGCAGATACCAGGTACAATTTGAGTAAAGTGGGATACAGCCACAGAATTTGAATGGGGATTAAATAATGTGGCAAGAAGCGGGGCTTTAACCAGTGGGTTTTCCCAAGGAGGATGAGGTAAGGAGAAACCCTTTCAAAAACAGAGGGAAAAAAGAGCTGGCTTAGCTGGTGAAGCCTTTTTGGGAAGAAAAATTACCTTCCTTGTCCCCATTTGCCTGCCTTTTGAATGGGGCACATTAGTATTTGCCATTACTCTGAGGGAAGCCCACTCATGAAAAGGTTTACCAGAGATGGTTTTATCAGAGAGGCTTGCCTTGGCAGATGGCTGTATGCTTTAAATTTAAACAGAGAGGCATAAATAGTAGAAAAGAAAAGAGGGTAATAAGAAAAATATTAAACTGCCCAGTGCAAATCCTTGGGGAACTTCTATTGCAATAACTGACCTCCCATATAGCACCATTTATTTTATATGCTGGCAGCTTTATAGGTGCTTGTACAGCTACAGACGAACACCAATTTGCCAGTGCAGTTTGTTTTGATAACTGTTGTTTTCAATAAATCTATATTAAAATCAAAGCGAAAATTAAATAGACTGAAGTCAGTGGTACTAGAGATAAGGTAGCACATTACTACACTGGCCTCTTCAGCTGGAGGAGCTGTCTACCTCCAGCATGGGTCAGAGGTGTGATGAATTTCAGTGGTCTCAGCCGTGCTTTCTGATGGCAGCCAACATAAGTGAGAACATTTGGGGGGGGAATTTTGATATTTCAAAGCTCAGCTACTTTCAGGGCTGTAACAAAGGAGGAGGTCCAGGTGAGGATGCACCACTCACTTTCACAGGCTCTTTCCCTTGGGTTTCAAAGGACACTTGCAAGCACAGAGGTCAGGGTCTCCAGCCTTTGAACCCTCTGCTCTGTCTCCCAGGAGCCCTTAGGTGTTCCCACCCCTACATGGCAAGCCACACAGCTGCTACCTGTGGACTGAAAGCAGCAGGAGAAGCAGGACCTGTGACTAGTGCCCAGGCAAGTGGGATGTCTGTATCTCAGGCTTTTCTGGACATGGCATGTCTTTCTCCTCTCTACCCCTGGCAGACTAGGTGCCTCCTGTGGAAGCAGGGGAAGTCCTGGTGGAAGAGAGGGAGGACAGAAGAGAGAATAGAAAATCCAGGGAGAGTGCTGAGAAGAAAAGAAAGAAGAAAGAAAGGAAGGAAGGAGTGAGCAGGGGGAAATGATGGGAGGAAGAGAGAGGCTGAAAAAGGAAAGAGGATCTCGAAACACTGGAGAGGAAAGACAAAGAGGCAGAAAATAGAATAAACAGAGGGGGGGACAGTGGGGAAATTAGAGCAGTGTAGGGAAAAAATTATGTGAAACTTACTCCCAGCCCCTCACACAAGGGAGTAACCCCTTACTCACCTCTCTCTGGTGAATTTAACTGTCTGTTGGAGGTGTGTGTTTCTGGAGATAAAGGCAAGACCTTAAGTTTGGTGCAAGGAGCTGCTTTGCTCAGGAGTTTAGGAACTACTCCAAAGACTTGACCTGTGGATACTTGGAGCAGCGGTGACTAGAGCCATTCAGGTAATTATTTAGTATCAATGAGGCAGTTTGGATGACTGTTGGATTCAGGGCATTTTGCATAGCACTGAGTATTACAGCTGCGTCCGAATAAAAAATGAACATAAGAGATTTCATGGTCGACTACGTCGATTTTTTTCCAACTGACCAATTTTCTACCAGAAAACACTGATTGAAGTAACTGTGAGCATTTCCTAGGGGGTATTGGTGTTATCCAAGCTATTGCTGAGAAATTTTCCAAAATGTTCTTATGGGTTTTTTTTCATCTCCTACTGACAGGATTGCTTGCCTCTTGTTACAATTGTTATAACCTTTTGGTCCAAGCGCTTGGCCTAAAACATGGGGTCTCCCGAGCTGGGCGGGGAGCCAGGTACTCTCTGGCTACAGTGTTTTTCCTTTGTGAAGTTCTGCTTCCCTGCCCACAACAAGAATCAAACCACCAGCCCTGACAGGCTTGTGCCAGACCGTTTGCCTGCCAGCCATCAGACCAAGAGCTAGTTCAGGTTTTTCAACAACCACGTCCCCTGGGCTTGTTCAGTCTGTACCAGGCACTTCTCTTCCCCCACTACTCTAGTCTCTATGTCCATCTTTTAAAGGCACAATTAAAAAATATTTGTCAGAACCCATCATCCCCCCAGCTTGGGGCAGGGATCCTTCTTGCTCCTGATATTCAGTTTCATGAAGACATTTAGTTGGTTTAACAGGGATCATAAAAAAGGGTGGAGATTATGTCTGTCAATGTAATGTACAGTATAAGGGAACGTAATGGCATGGTGTAATGAATGGTTTGGATTTCTAGAATGATGTAATAATAAAACAAAAGAAATGTTGAAGTGGTAAAGTAAAAAGAAATATTCTATTTTTATTTGGAAATATGTCGTTAACAAAAAAATCAGAGCATTAAACTTTTTGTCCCAGCTTAGGTCAAAAAGCATATTTTTTGAAACCTCAGAATTTCCCAAGGGACACAAATTCCTCTGTTATTATTTTTGGCCAGCTGTCTTCCATATGACTGCCCGTGAAAAGTATTTTATCTCAAGTTAAAATCCCACACATAAAAATGTCTCTCTACCTTCCAGCAGGTGTGCTTGTCCTATGGGAAGATTTGCTTTATCAGCAATATTTCCTCCAGGAAAAATGCTTAATTTTAGATGTTTTTTCCATTTACACGTAGAGTTCAAGACACTTGAGCAGCAGTTCAATATTGGGTGGCCTGTGCAGGCATCAGAACCCTTCCTTTATACACTGCAACCCTATTAGCTAAAATACTGGCAAAGATATTTTGGTGAAGTGGTTTTTTTAAATGTCCCATTATGAATGTTTAAAATGTTTTAAAATGTCCCATTTCACTGCTGTTGATGCCCTCACTTTGAAATACAGCTTTCCCATGACGACAAAGCTGTAAAACACATTCAACTTTTCTTTTTTTTTTTCTTTTTTTTTGCTAGTTAGCAATGGAGTTTTGCTATAGCCATTAAAATATATAGAATAAACTGCACCCAACTGTACAATATTTTTTACCAGGGTTAAGCCCAAATTTCTTTGTGGATGGCATTGGAATATCAAGATTAAGTATACAGTGCGAGCACAAGGGTTTTATGACACACAATAATGTAAAAAACTTTGTATTTCTTTACCAAATTGACATCACTGTTTGCCCTTCTTTCTTTGTTCTTCTTGAGTCTGATTTTTAGGAGCAGGAGTTGGAAAAGCATGGTAGATGATTCAGTGCAGCTCCCTTGAACCAAAATCAGGTTGGCACCAATGGGACATTTTATGGTGCTGTAAGTGGCTGTTTCATGGTTCCCACTGCTCCTCTTGGGAGGTGATCCCACAGTTTAATGCCTCACAGCCTCAGGAAATTTCTCCTGATGTTCCACCAACATTTTCCTTTGGTCAAATATCTTGTGGAAATGCTCTGGTGAAAGGTAATTTTATTTTGCGTTTTGGTGCTGACGCCTTCCTGGCACAGGTAGGTGGTTTTTCTGCTCATCCCACATGCAAAGTGGGAGTAAGGGGCAAAAGCTGGATTCATTGGAAACTTTTCACCCTCTCTCCTTCCTCAACACGTGGTGACATGCAGCACAAGCAACACAGTTGTTTGTGTTTGCTATGCATTCAGTTGCATCCTCTTCCACACTCTATCAACATGGGATTTTTGGTGAGAGGACCAGCCTGTCTGGCCAGCCTTGTGTGCTCAGTCAATATGGACCATTCTGTCTGAGCAAAGCACAGGCTAGAGAAATAAAATGCTTCCATGCATCAAATCCTGGAGGTTTGCTCAAGTCCAAGCTACAGCAGATCTCCTGTGGAGGCATGCCATCCCGATGTGAAATGTCCAAGACTCCCCTGTCCACTGCTAACAGACCCCAGTCAAGATCTACTGTCTGATATCCTGCACTGTTTTTGTAATGCATGTTGTTTCCTATCCTGACAAAGGCTGTCCCTCTTACCCTCATTTTAACTGGAAAAGGATTTCCACCCTGTGGCCCTGATTCTGGCTGAATTAATGGTTTTTGAACTGAATCAGCACATTTGAAGTTAAAACAGATCCCCAATGAGTCTGTACATTTTTATTACTGTGCAAGGAGTGCTTAGGAAAATAAAAGGAACAAGAAAGCCCTGAGAGTGGACCACCCTGTTGAGGGGGGAAATGTAGAAATCAAGCATGTTTATATGAGTGGTATTTATAGGATAAAGTGACATATATTGTATGAGGCCTTGGAGCCCATCTGAGGAATACCACATACCAGTCTGGGCACTCATGCTCAAGGAAATTTAATTGAAATTGAAGCAGGTGCAGAGGAGGTCTGCTAAGATGGAGTGGGAAATGGAAAGATAAGGTGGTAAGGAGACACAAGAAAAAACGGCTTGTTTGGGCCACCAAAGCAAAGATGACAAAAATTATCAGGATCTGAGAACTGCCTATAAATACATCAGGGGAGGGAAAGAAAGTTAAATCAAAGGATCGTTTTTCCAGAATAAATTATTGTACACTAACTGTAAAAGTGTAAACCTTTTATCTGGGAATTAGAGGTTTTCCCATCTATCAGGCAGAGACGAGCTGAAGAAGCCTTTTACTTGAGTTAGCATGGGCAAGTAAAGAAACATATTTGAAAATGGAGGTTGATAAATTTACTGTTGGAGAGGAAATTATATTACAACATGGAGAAGAATGGCTCAGTATCCCTGGGACTCCTTTCCTGACCTATACTCCTACTTCTCCTATTGCTTTTATCATCTGAAATCCTCTTTTGCCTTTCCTTTGCTAAGGACATCGGCACCTTTAAAATCTTAAAATCTCCTATCACTGTCACCCAGGAGCCCTGGGCAGCATCTGCAAAGCTCCTAGCCCCACAGAGCTGCTGTTGCTCCCAAATTCATCAAGGGGGTCACTGTCAAACAACGAGACACACTTGCTCCCACCGGGTTTGAATGAGCTGCTTTCTTTCAAAACACCCTTTAATTGACAGCTAGAAATAGCTTTCCGTGATGACAAGCTGTCATTAATATCATTCACCACAATGATACCCCAGTGATAGTCTATGTTTTTAGAGAAAAAGGGAGAGAGAAATCCTCTGCAAACAAATGTTTAAACAGAATACACGAACTGAGCTGTGGTTTCACGAATGACAACATGAATATAAAAATGTACTTTGTGAATATTAGTATTCCCTTAAATATGTGCTCACGTTGGTTAATGAGTCCCACCGGTGGCGTTAGTAACTGAAGGATTTGGGTTGGCACGTTATTAACTTGTTAAGTAGAAAACAGTGATACAAAACTACTTGTCATGTGTATTATAAGACATTTAAAAGTTGCACTCAGCATAAGCAGCTGAACAGAACTAAAGGAGTCACCTTTAAAATGAGCTGATGTTTCTTTGTGCCGTAATTATGTAAAATCCCATGGCTTTAAAAGGACCTGGGCTCCATGGGCCCTGGGGAAGGAGGCACTGGGAGCAGGGTTGGAGAGTAGTGGAGCAGTCAGCAGGACTCTCCCTGCTCCTCTGTGCTGACCCAGCAGCAGTCATTGACCTGATAGGGCTGGGATGAGCTCAGCCCTTTATTCACTCGGAGCTGCCACGTTGGGTCGGGGTGGGGGGGGTTATTCTGTATTTTCTGCCTTCCCCTGCCCCACTCATTTGCTGCCCTCTAGTTAAGCTTTGTCCCTCTGTCAGCCCAGTGGTGGCTGCTCATCTGTGCTGAATGAAATGATGCTTTGTTAAGAAACTGTTTGGCTTTTAAAACAAATAAAATTTACAGGTAACTCTAGAACGGGTTGCTGCATCTCCTGGCAGCAGCAGAGGGATCCAGCCATAGGAGAGAGGGGCACAGCTGGAAGCTCTGAGCTGACCTTTCCACCTAGGGTTTGAAGATAGTCCTTCATGTTAATCAGGATAGAGCAGACTCTCCCCCAGCATGGACCCTATTTCCTCTGGGCTGCCTCTAGCCATCCGAAAATCTCTAAAGTAGGACAAGCAATTAAGACACCAGAGCAGCTCCTGAAACACATTCACTTGCTCTCGGACAGACAGAGGGATGGTTCTGTTGGTCCTGAGGCAATGGGCTGTGCTACCTGGAATAAATAAGGTGGCTCTGATGAGCAACTATCAGCCCTTTTGGCCACTTTTCCCCATCTGCACAACCCAGTTTCTTAGCATTCCTTGCCCAGGGCTCCATGGCAATTGTCCACCTTTACACTCCCTAGCTCAACCACTGACAGAGTGGCTTGGAGAGGGGAGCTGTTCCCAGTGCTACAGGAGCTGTGTGCACTTATGGGCAAGCCACAGGGTATCTATTGATCACCCTCATTCAGTTTTCCAGAAGGTTGGACTGAGCCAGATTAATCTATAGGTGATGTTTTCAGTGGCCTGCAGTGTTCTATGAGCCACTCGTTGTTTGTCTAGACTCAGGAATTATTTTTTACTGTGAGATGCAGAGGTCAGCAGCAGAAAGGCCTCCTCGCTTTCCTCCTCCTAGAAACAGAGGCAGGCTGTGAGCCCTACATTTCAAGTCTTAGGCTTGCAGTGTAATTTCAAGTATGTCTCAGCCAGTTTCTATCCCAGCTAAGGAGAGGCAGGGACAGATCACTCAAGGAATGCCACAGCACAAAGGCCTTCAATTCACTCTCCTGGGCTCCTGGCAAACCATGCATCAGTCACTAAGGATTTGACAAATCACAGCAATACAGCTAAGCTTAGAAGCAAAATTTCACATTATCCTTGCTTATGTGGGTGGGAGGCTGAGAGATGCCAAATCTAAGAGGGCTTTAAGGAACTCTTTCTATTATTAAATGGTTTCCTGTTGGTATTTTTATAGTTCTGACATGCTACTTTCATGATTCAGGTTCCCAAGTTCAAGGCCTCATACAAACAGAGCAAAAGGATAAATCCAGCCTGAAGAGCTGACAACTCAGTTAAAGGCAGGAGCACCAGGCAGATTGGGTGAGGCAGCCAGGGAAGGGCAAGCAGCCCACCTTGTGTGGAGCATCAGTCAGGGATCTCTGCACTCTGGTCCTTACCTTTGCCTAGTATTTTAAGGCCTTGAACCAGAGAATGAGGGCAGCAAGATGACAGAGAAGTAGGACCTGCTCAGGGCAAAGGATAGGTGAGGTGACCTCTAGGGACTTTCACAGACCTATTTGTGTGAATCTCAGATCTTGAGACTGAAGTAAACTTGAGAAAGCTTAGGAGTGCAGTCTGTTTACCTGTTTCCTGACGGGCAGTAGGAATTTCTTCTGTTCTTTTCTTGCTGCTGTGCTGTTACAGGTGCTTCTTCCAAACAGATGCATGAGGAGGTGTTGTCATTTACTGGTTATATTTTGTCTTTTACAAGTCCTGTGTCTGGTGAATTTGCTGGTCACTGCTGTCTGTTTGTTAATGTCTGACATTTGGTGGCTCTGAGTTTGCTCACCACACATGTGTTGAATGTCAGGGATGTACAAAGGAGCTGCTGGCTTGAAATATGGAGGTGTGAGTTAACGTGGGCAGCCAGGAAGGAAGCAATGCAGGGAATGGCCCCAGCCAGAACGCTTGTCATTGCAGGTGAGCTTTCCAAGAGTCACAGATGTGTTAGTAGGCCAAAGACTAGGTAACACTGCAGGTAAGATCCCTGATTAGGGTTGGAAGGGACCTCTGGAGATCATCCAGTCCAAACTCTGTGCCAAGGCAGGATCATCTAGAGCAGGTTACACAGGAATGCTGCTTTGAATGTCTCCAGAGAGGGCAAATCCATGGCCTGGCTGGGTAGCTCATTCCAGTGCTCCTTGTCGTGCTCCCGGTGCCGCTGGCAGGGATGAGGGGCGGGCAGGCTGGCTCAGCACCCTCAGAGTGTGACAGCCCGCGGGAGGTGAGATGTCAGTGTCCGGGCTGAGGGCGACAGCCACATGCGTGGGGAGGAGGTGCCACAGCACAGAGGTGTCCAGCAAAGACCGGGCAAGGTCCAGACACAGGTTTAGGATCAGAGAGCTGCGCAAACACAGAAGGATGGAGGCAGCAAGGGGTGGAGGAGGTGACCCGCGGGCATGGCAGGACGGCCTTTTGGGACACACGGCAGTAAGGGGTGACCCTGGCGGGCAGGAGGCGGCGGCCCGGTGAGGAGGGGATGAAGTCGCCGCCGGGCACGGGGGTGGGTCAGTGCCCGAGGACCTGGCGGGGCGGGCGCGGCGTCGAGGCGAGGCCACGCGGCGGGGACGGCAGTCGGGAGACTACGACGCCCAGCGTGCCCCGCGGCGCGGCGGGCGGCGCGCGCATGCGCGGGGCCGCGGCGGGT
>VWZG01009205.1:271901-292044 GCA_013396735.1 Grallaria varia
GGGGGGGGCCGGGAGGGCGGCCCCGGGCCGAGGGGAGGGCGTGGGGTGGTGGCGGGCAGGCGGGGTGGTGGCACCTCGTCCTCTCGACGCCCGCGGTGCCGGGCCCCGCCGTGGGTGGAAGTGCCGGTGTTGGCGGTGGCAGCAGTCCCCCCGGTCCCAGCGGGAGCGGGATCAGCTGGTGTCAGGGCTTGAGGAATGGAGAAAAGCCCATCTGCCCAGGGAGATGTGCGCGGGAGGCAGCAGAAAGGAGGATTTTCCATGTTCCTTTTGGGATGTAGAAGTTCATAGGTGGACGTGATGGGGGAGTAGGAGGCTTGATTTTTATTTTTCTTTACCTTTTTTTTTTTTTTCATTCCATGAGATTGAACTGATCATTTTTCTCAGATCTTGAGACTGAAGTAAACTTGAGAAAGCTTAGGAGTGCAGTCTGTTTACCAGTTTCCTGACGGGCAGTAGGAATTTCTTCTGTTCTTTTCTTGCTGCTGTGCTGTTACAGGTGTTTCTTCCAAGCAGATGTATGAGGAGGTGTTGTCATTTACTGCTTATGTTTTGTCTGTTACAAGTCCTGTGTCTGGTGAATTTGCTGGTGACTGCTGGTCTGTTTGTTAATAAGTATGACATTTGTTTTACTCCTTCTTTACTTACATCATTTCTTTATTCAGCTTTTGGTTTCAGTAATGGTGGCCTGACAGCTGCTGCTTAGTCTGAACTCTTGGTATCCTTTCAGGTGTGATGCAAGGGACCAGAAAGTTTTCTAATAGGTTCATGCTTGCACTGTGCCTCAGGAAGGATACAGGGCTCCAGGAAGGTGCCTGTCAAAGGCACTTGTCCCATCAGATGCTGCTAGACCGCTGTTTGAGGATTTTACTTTGTTTCTAATGGCAGCTTGAATTTATGTTGTCCTGTAGTTGCTTCTTGCAACACTGTAGCATCTTTTATCACTTGATGTTATAGCTGGCATTTGAACTTTTATTTCTAACTGAAGTAGAATGTTAGAAGTCTAGTTGGTTACTCCTCAGTGTAACTTTTATTTCAGTTTTTTTTATTACAGATATTTTTGTTTCCCTTTTATAGCACTGAATTCTGCCCTTTGCAACTGAGTTTTCATGTTAATTTTTAGTGTGGATTAAATGCCTGTTTTGGTCAAAGAGTGACCCAGTGGCCCTTTTATAGTTCTTGTTCATCTCAAACTTTGGGTTGCTCTGTGTGAATGGTGTATTGGAGGGGTTTTTTTATAAAGTCTGTGTGTCCAGACAGACTTGAGTGTTACCAAAATCCAAAAGAAGAAAGTGATTAAAGAATTAAAGAAAGTGCTTGTGTGCTTGATGCTAAATAAAGAAGTCCTTGGATTGAATATACTCTGATAGGACCTAAAGTTTTTATTCTGCTCTTGAGAGGCACTTCAGTTTGCTTCTTTTGGGAGGCCTGATTACAGCTGGTTTGGTGCTTATCTTGTTTTGATTCTGTTAACTTTGGGAGGCCTTGATTTTGTTTGGATTTTTTTGTTTGGTTGGTTTTTTACCCACATGAATTTTGGAAATGGAGTTCTGGAAAAGACTTAAATATGAGAAATATTTGCACTTCACTCTGTCCCTGTAACACTTCAGTGGTCACCTTTAGGAGAGGGCCACAAGGCTTTTGAGTGCAGATGTGGTGGTGTCCAGCTGTGCTTACAGAAGAGCACAGAAGGCTGTAAGCTACTGTGCTTTTGTCACAAGTCTGTCCTTGCATCTGAAGCAGGTATTTTTGCTGAAAGTGGTCAATTTGAGACTCCTGGTGTTTTTCTCTAGTAATAGTGAGCTATCATACCAGCATGGTGCTGTGGCAAACGGGGGAATGAGGGAAGAAGAGGACAAGTTGTGGCTATCAAAGTGTAACCTAGAGCAGAGATGCTGACTGTTACTGCTAAGTGTCATTTGGACCATTTCCCTCCCACAAGAGAAGTGATCTGTGCTGGCCAAATGCCAGCTGAGAAGTTGTATTTTCTCCATATATGTTGTGCAGGTAAAGATATTTCACTCCCAATCAAAAATAATTCTTTTTTAATTTCAGCTGTATTTGTTACAGTGATTATTTCTTTCTGTGGTTGAATATTAGAGTCAACATCTTCCCTGGCTGGTTTTCCAGGCTCACTGAGACTAGCTTGAATGGAAACCATGTCCCATTGTAGCTGCTACCCTGGTAGGTGCAGCTGGTGTCTACCAGGACAGAACTTTGCCAGAGTACTGGCTTTCTTTTAACATTTTGGAGTTCATTTGTGAAGATCAAAAGTGACCAGTGTATTGAGCAATGTAAATCTTGTCTCCCTGAATTCTTACTGTGAATTCATTTGGCACTCTGAGGTGTTAACCTTAGTTTTTCAAATAACGAAGGTGTGCGGCTGTATAAGTGGTTTGAACAACTGTAGCATTCATCTGTATGAAAATGAAGTAATTACGCATGCCAAATTCCATTAAACAAAGGGTAGGTGGCTATGTCTCTTTTCCACTAAATGAGGCCAATATGCAATAGTAGCTTTTACTGACTAGATGCATAGAAGCTACAAACCTCTTGCTCCTGGCAATGGGAGCTGTGCTGTGGTTTCAGAACACTGAAGTGCTGTAAATTTCAGAACTTGCTTCAAAGACCAGGGCTGGGAGAGTTTGAATGAAAACTAAGATGTTATTTTTTGGCAGCGAATAGACTGACCATTGGAACGAGCTGTCTGAAGGTAGTGGGGAACCTCCATTTTTGATGCTGCAATTCAAGGCCAGAAACTTTTCTGAAAGTTGTTCAAGCCTTTGAGCTCAAGTAAGGAAGTGGAAACTTTATGGCCAGCATTACATGAGGTTCAGGATGGTCCAGTGGGCTTTGTGAATTGAGGTTTTATGTGTGTATGCTGCTAGAGCTGAGATACCTTCTCTGTGTCTTGGAAGGTGCCACAGCACCCCAGGTGTTTGTGTCCTGGTCTGAGTATGTGGTTTGGTGAGTGGCTGAGTCAACCAGCAGCTCCCAATGGCTCTTCTTGCTACTGCTCATGCCAGTCTGGGCCCATCCTCTTTGAGCTTTGGTATTCATCCAGCCTGGCCCCAAGCTGATTCATCTTACTAAACCAGACGGAAACTATCTTGTTTTAACTGTGTTTTATTCTGGCTGTGTTAGTCCTTTTATAGGCTCCTGTGGTTGAATCAGCTCATGGAAGGGCCAGACAAGCTCAGGAACTGGTATAATGTAATCAGCAGAAGAGTAAGACTGAGAGGGAAGGACAGGCCTGCCTCCTTTTGGCCTCCCAGAAGTATTGGCTTGGTTAACCTCATTTTGTGTGGCTTCACCCTGGTGCGTTGTCATTGTTCCCATGCGGAGGCAGGAGATGGGACTGGAGGATTTTTGGTCTGATCCTGTGCAACTATTCTTTTCCTTAATAGTAAATCTGCTCTTCCTCTGTGGCTTTTGCTGTATGCATCATTGTTGCTCTGTTTTAATTTTTGTTCTTTCCTTTCTCTACGTTTCTTCTAAGTGACCAGTCCTTTGCTGTGTGGAACTTCTTCAGACTCCAGCTTAGACCCGTTTGCTCATCTGCAGTTACTCTTGGAGAAGGTTTAAAAATACACAGGAAAGCCTGTCTTAGGAGACCAGTCAAGGAGCTGACGAAAGCAGGTTGCCTAGCAGAGGTGGCCTAATAAAATTGGAGTGGAATTATACTGTGCATCTTTGGGACAGCTTCTGGGTGGTCTGTTTGGACGAGTTCACGTCCTGCTGGTGTGGAGTCTCCTGTGGGTTTCACTGTGTTGTCAAGTGAACTGAGATATGTTTGTTTCCCAGCCTTGTAGGGTGCCATAGCTCCAGCAAGTTCTTCCCTAAGTACAGCGCCTTCGGCCTCACATTGTGATCTCACAAGCCATCGCGTCTGTGATGTCACAATGGAAGAGATTCTGGTGCTCTGACATATGTGGTCGTGCCTTTGAGATATCAGCCAAGGAACCCAGCGGGAAGAATGAGCTCAAGAAATGGGAGAGACCTTCCTTAACCTGAGAGTGCCCTCCATCCTTTTAGTCAGCTCTTTCCCTGTTCACTGATCTCTTCCGTAATGGCATATAAAGGAAAGCCAGTGCTTACATAGAGTAAATTATTTTTTTCACTTGGACTGCTGAGATGCATGTTACTTCCAGAGGAGTGTTTACCCAACTTTCCTCCTGTAACATTCATTCTTTTCTGTTGTTCACCTCACTTGTTGTATTGCTTCTAATTTTAGACTGTAAGTTCTTGAGAACAGGGACCTTTTCATCTGTAGTGGGAAGAGCCTGGGTGCGATTGTGGAGTGCTGTAAAAAACAAAATTATGGATGCCAAGCTGTATCTGAGCTGAGTACTGATGGGGCAGCATATAAGCATGCCATGGCGATGCTTTGGGAAAGTTTCATTACCTATTTTCCAAAACACAGGCTTGGTTGTCTAGCAGTGCCGGAGACACACCCAGCCAGTTGTGAAGGGAGTGCAGCCATGGAAGTGTACTGTTTTCATGTTCAAGGGATGGTACTGTGAGGTTAACAAAGAAGCAAATTTACCTGTCTAAAATTATGTTACTTTATTAAACAGTTCTAAAAGCTTTGTCTTTTGTTGTTTGTTTTACTTTATGTATTTTTTTTTTCCAAGTTTGAATGGTGAGAGTGGATGAGCTGGTCTTGTTCATAGTTTCTTGTTTCCTGCCTCACAGGCTAGCCAGGTGCTGTCATTTTTGGACTGTAGTTCATCTAATGAAATATTTGGGTTTAGGTTAAAGTTCATTTTAAAAAAAAAATCTGAGTTATCTCTATTGTTCTTCAGTTATATCTTCACACGAGTGAAATACGGGCTTACATTTGACCTCTGAGTATGCATTTGAACAGCTACCAAAATTGAAGGCTTGCATTTTTTGTTATACTTTGTTCCAGATGTTGCTAAATGCATGCAATTTTGTTCTACAAAAAGCATCTCTATTACCCTATCTTTTTACTCCTTACAATTTAATAAAGTAGACAAACCTGACTTACATTTTTGATGGGTTTTGGTTGCTCTAGCATTGACTTGAGTTGTCTGTTGAAGGCCAGTAGTCACAACTGCCCCTACTGAGGCTTTGCACAAATAATAAACTGAAGTGTTTTACTCCCAGAGCTTGCTTGCTTATATTTTTTAATTTTGGTTTATCTTGTCATATAGATTTGGGGGTGTGGGTTTTTTTGTTTTGTTTGTTTGTTTATTTTGTAAGATGGTGGAGGTCTTTATTGCCCTAACAAAGTAATTTAACACATAAGTGAAGGGTCTCATAAAACACGTAATTTCTTGGGTCACCCCTCCAACCTGAAGCTATGTGTTGACTTTCTGCCCCCTCCCTACTCAGCTTATCCAATTGGACAGTGAAGGGGAATATTTTGGGGTTAAAGGCAACCTGTGATTTTAATTAGATGCAGTTCTAAAAAGTTCATATTTATGTTATGTGCAAAGAGCCATTAAGCTCAAGTTCATAGGCTGATTTGTCTCGCTGTTGATGGTTTTGAATCCTCTGGAACTTGTGTGGTGCACATCTCTCTCTCTGGCTTTGGGACTGTCCTGCAGGCAGGGGAGAGTACTTGCAATGCCCTGCTGGCTCTTGTCACCAGAATTCTTCACGGGGCAGGAATTCCCTATCTTGTTCTTTGCCGCTTCGGTTGTCCCTAAGCAACTTTCCCAGTGGGAAGCCTGGCGTGCGACAGCCACCAGTGTAGATTCTCCACTTTGTGCTCAGTGGGGCCCCTGGCAAAGCTGGTGGCTACAGCAGACACTTGCCTTTCTCTTGGCTTTTGTTACTTGCTGGTGATCAAACTGTTGTGCTTTAGTACCATGTGCTTGGACTGCTGAGAAGCAAGAGCTGTGGTCAGCATGAGATTGTACCTGCAGCAGATGTCCAGAGAATAATTTTTTTAAAAAATATTTTTTAAAATACAGATGCTGATTATAGCCAGTACTGTCAGATGGGATATACAGTGTTATACAGCACAGAACACAAACTTTATATTCCAGACAAAACCCCTCACATGTGGCCATTTCCCATCTTACTGGGTGCAGCAAATGTAAAGTGCTGTCACATTTTCCTAGATCTGTGTACAATCTGTCAAAATAATTCCTGAGGTCCAGCCTCAGTTCATGGTCCCATTACATTTCATACGTATCTGTGTGCGGAATTTGAGCTGTGTGATATGAAATATTAACCTAGTAGGGTTGACTGCCAGATGTGACAGCTTGCACTGTCTGAGATTATAATCTGGTCCTGTGTGCATAAGAAATATATATGTGATGTTTTATGTAGGTTTGGAAATGGAATCACTGAACATGTGGATTTATATGGATAGAGCTGGGTTTCTAATTTTTGAAGCTGTGTTGCTTGCATCATTGTCTGTTGGAAAAAATACAGGATAATTACTAGTGCTTTGCATTGTCACAGCCGTTATAAATGCTTTACATGACTTCTAATAAAGTGTGTTTGCTCACCAGCTATCTTATGCTCTGAGGCACTCTGACCTTGCCAAAGAAGATGATGTGAGGTCTTCCCAGGGCACCCAGAGCAGTGGCTGGGTAAACATGCTGTTAAAACTTCATTTGGCTGAAGGTGCAGAGTTTGCAGTGGGGTTGCCCTAATTTGTATGCTGCCTGTGTAGGGGAATCATCATGCAATGCCCCACTCGCACCTTTGTTTGGAGCTTTGCTCCCTCTGCTACACCAGAGAGTGGGGAGTGAGGCTGCTTTTAGGGTGGGGAGCCTGATCCTGTTGCTAGACATGGACCCCTGCCGAAGTTGTTAGTGTAAACAGGCATGGGGCATTGGTTGTTATTTCCCTCTGCTGATAATTCAGAGTACCTGTATGACACAGACCTACCAGGGTCTGGAGTGGTGCTGCTGTGTCTGCCTGGTGACATGCCTGAATCCTGCCAAGACAGCCGGTTTGCTGTGTGGACTCAGTGGCTCAGGAATCTCTACACCACAGTGTGTAGTGCAGCCCAGTCTGAAGATGCATGGAGTCCATGTCAGATAACCCTGGTCTTGCCAGTTAAGATACATTGAAGAAGTATTGATCTTGCTGTGGGTGGGTGAATAATATATGTTTTATTGTCTGTGTTTGATACAGGGAATGGAGCCTGCCTGCCTCCCCCACTCCAACTGTGTATTTTACTTCATGCAGTAGGCTAAAGACCAGATTTTACTGCAACTAACTTACTAGCTGCTTTATTCTGAGATGCTGTGTTTGCTGTGATGGGCCTTTAGATTCATAGCCAGTGGCTTGAAGATTTCAAGCATGTATACCTTAAATACCTGTTATCTGGCACAGGTTAGAAGTGAATATAACTAACTTCTATTTGGCGGTAAAACATTTATGAATAACAGCAAAAGCTGTAGATGGAAAGGCAATACCTAGAACTGAGCCCCTTTAAAATAAATGCCACGTTGGGCTCTTCTGTTTTGCAACTTGAGTTTTCAGTTTTCCAGGTACCTACTGCCTGGCACACTCCTTTAATAAAGCAAGCAGCCCCCCCATAGCGTGAAAGCCTTAAGGCAGGGATCCATATGTGCCATGGAATTGACAGTGTGGGCACTGGCTTGGTCTTAAGCATCTCAGTCAGCTCCTTTGATTTTTGCCTTTCGCTCAAAACCTTGGAAAAGGAAGGTTACCAAATGCGTGTTTACTCGAAGCACACAACCTGCTTAGCTGCAATTATCTCCTAATCTGGTCCTTCCGAGTTTCTCTAGTCTCGCAGGTAAATACAGATTTAGCCGTTATTCAAGGCATATTATTTACCTCATTAAGTGTGTGTTTTGGCACGTGCATTATTTACCTGATGGACTAACGGATGGGAGAGAGCAAATGCTGTCTTTTGTGCAAACAGTGACTTTGTTCATGAGCAGTGAGTCCTCGTTTTGCTGTGGCTGTTTTGTCTCCCGTGTCTGGTGGCGGGCGCTTCCAGCCCTTCACAACCGAGCAAAAAGCCAGCACAGGTGTGGGAAGGCCAGGCTCAGAAAAAGGCCTGTGGTGCCATAGAGTTCTTGTCAGAGCCATGAGCAGTGGGACCAACTGCAGGGATGGCTTTAAATATCTATGTAGCGAGATGTGTGTGTGTATATATATATACATGTATACATACATATATACATGCATACAGAGAAGGAGTACTCATATTCTTGTTCAAGAGGACTGAGTTGTTACAATTTGCATGTTTTGGTATCAGTCACTTTACCCATCTGTGTAACATCATGAGTTGGGCTTGAACTTCCTCCCTACAGATCTAGTAACAGCCCTGAGGCTGACCTGCTTTGGAGAGTGACAGTCCTGGGAAGTTTTTCTTAAAAAGTTTTAAAAGAAAAAGAGTAGGAGGGGAAATCCCAGGTAATCTCACATAGATAACGTAATTTATTAAATAATGTTTGTTAAATACAAGCATCAAAAGGTGATGGCTGACTGAGGTATTTTTTTGAGAGGGAGACTGTAACCTATAGAGTCCTGCTTGCATTTTATAGTTCCTGCAGTCCCTAGGCGTGGTTAACCCTGCTCTGAAAATACCTGAAGTAAGAAATGGAGTGTAGCACTAAATTCACATCTCTGAGAAACCTCATACACAGAGCAAATGAGAACTTTCCTGGGAATGAGTCTTCAGCTACCATATGCATGGATTTGTAATAGAAGTGGAATGTTTTTGTGTAGCTGACAGGTGTTTCAGTGCCAAGCTGTTTGGATGGGTTGTAGTGTTGATATGTGTATTGCTGTATTTAATTCCTACCATGTATCAGAAACTGCATTGTGTATGAGAAGATGAAAGGCCTCCTCAGAAATTTCAGTGGGGCTTAGATCAGATTTTCTATGTTTTAATTGGTTTTTGTTGTGTTCTGCCATGATAAGGTTCAGTAGTGAGGTATGATCTGATGCCTGGAGCCATGACTGTTGTGTGTCTCGTAGGTCTTAATTTAGAGCCATTTGCAGAGGTTAATTTTCAGTTGCCTGTGATTCTGGACACCTTAAGCTCAGTCCAAATGTCACCTGTTGTGCTTAGAGCAGGTTACTGTGTTATTTCAGGTTTGCAATGCTGGAACCTCCACTGGGAAGCACAGAGGAAATTCCTGTCAGAGGACAACAGTGACTAGGAGAAATGAGATGTATGTGTACATAAGTAACGTGAGTCTCTCTTCAGTTTCAGATGCCTCTGGATGTTCAATGATAGCACTCCTCCATACTGGAGCAGCAAAGTTTCCCCAAAACTTACTTTCAAGGGCAAGACAAGCTGTGTCCCCCCTCCTCCTGGCTGGTGTTCTCAAAGGGTACAGCTCCATCGTAAGCAGGAAACTGGCGTCCCACGGCTTTGGAGCTTCCATGGCAGCAATGTCATCCTTTCCTCCACAGAGATATCACTACTTCTTAGTGCTGGATTTTGAGGCTACATGTGATAAACCACAGATTCATCCTCAGGTAAATAGTCAGTCCTGTTAACTATCCCCTTGCAAGTTGCTGCTGATGTTCTGAGAGTTAAAAGGAAAAAGCACAGTGCTAGCTCACTCATTTGCTTTGGTTTGTCCCACCTCCTTTCTGTTGCTGGTTCTCCAGAACTCTTGCTGGTCACCCACTGTCTCAGGAGCAATACCAGGACTGTTTGATGGGAATGAAGAAGTCTGATTTCCATCAAGGAAGTGACAATTCATGTGTTATCGAAAACATCTCTAAGTCATATACTTGTAATCAGTCTGAACTGGTGAGGGTCTAAAAATTTCTGGCTGGAAACTTGCATTAGAAGATGCCAACCTTGTTTGATTCTGCAAGGATAATGTGTGTTTGTAGTGAACAGCTTTAGGAAAAGAATATTTTGAATTATAGGAATATGTGCAACATAGTGGTATTTCTAAATTGGGAAGAACAACACGCTGTAGGTAGTTTCAGTAAGATCACATATCTTGCCTGGGTGTTAACTCTGGAGTGTAGTGAGATAGGAAGAGTTCAGCCTCTGAGAGATCTTCCAGTACTCTACCACTTGAGACATACAGAGATGCAGATGAAGTGCAGAGGTTTTTCTGGGGTCAGTTCTTCCATAGTTAGTGTAGAGCATATTAGTAAATATGTTCTCAGTTGTTGGCAGGATGAACCTAAGTTTTCCATTTAATTTGGAAAATGTGCTAAAAAGCAAAAACCCCTAATATTAGGTTGGTAGTGAACAAACAGAATTTCTGAGTCTAGATTGAACTCGTCCTCCCCTACCAAGCAATTGGCCTGCAGGTATTGCATTGAGTAAGAACAACTCCCTTTTGCTTCGTTTTGACTATATGAAAGGTTTAAGTGGTTTCCAGTGTGGTGTCTTGTTGCTGAAGTGACTTGATGCAGTGCATTCATTTCCCAGTGCAGCTGTGGTTTCCCTTGGTCTTGTCCTTGCTAAGGGACGCTGCAAGTTGGGATTGAACTTCACTCCTCTCTTCCCTGGTAGTGCCTTGGTGAGTGCTGCCTGCCTCTTGTGTTTCTCGAAAATGGACATCAAATTCCCTGCTCTTTTGCTGGCTCTTTGTGGGAAGCTGTTCTGGCTCTGCATCCAGTTTTGCTAGCAGAGTCTTAACCGCTTTCCAAGTGAGATGTCAGGCTATTTCTTGTATGCTCTGCCTCGGGTGCACAGACCTGTCAAAGTTGTAAATTGAATCTACCTTGTCCCTTTGGATATGGGTTTGGTCTGTGCACATTTTGATGCAAAACCATGATGCATGTGGAGCTAGTTTACAGCTGGCAGTAAAAAGGAGCATGAGTGGAATATGATTACTACTGTTTTAAGGAGCTTTGTCCCCAAGTCCTTGCCAGGGAAAGTAATGGTCTGGGCCAATGCAGATCTGCTATATATTTTGTAGGTGAGATAGCACCTTTAAGGTGGAGATGTTCTTCAGTGTTGTCTTTCCAGTCTGCTGTGTTCGATGCCTGTCTGCATCATATAATTTGTGGAGAGGGCTGTCAGTCTCTCACATCCTCACCAGCAAATTAGTTTCACAGATAAAGAAATTACTTTTGCTACATGGGGCTTGGTATTGCTGCAAAGGCTGAAAGTGCCTGCCAGTCGGGCAACTTTATAAAATAAGACTTTATTTGATGCCCTTACTTACCTCATACCTCTTTGCTGACAAGCATGGCTTTTGTCCTCTTCACTGCTAGGTTGTATGTCTTGGTGAGCAGACTATGCCATGCATTTCAGTGATGTTTTCTGCAAGGTTTTAGTGGCAAGATCTTTCACTGGGTAGTGGCAGACAGGTTTTGGAGATTTGGTCTGAGGACAGACCTGGGAGCTAGGAATGGTGAGGTGCTGGCCTTCACTGTGATCCTTGTAATTTTTCCACTTTTGTTTTAATACCTGAAAAATAGAAGTCTAAATCCAATTAAATTCAAATGCATTGGGATTTGATGAGGAAGCTGCATATACTAAGCTAAGCTGTGATCTGGGTTACTTTAAGTAGGTAGGCATGTCTGTAAATTTAGCCAGCTCAGCCTAAAAGTCTTGCAGAGTGCACTTGCCACCCTGCAGCACACTTCACATTTCCCACTAACTGCTCTTCTAAATATTCGGGCTTCTTACAAGAAACTACTAAAAGAGCTATCCTTTTATCCACACCGAGGAGTGTGACTGCCACATCTGCTCCCCCTCCTGCTGTATTTACTCATGCTTTTCTGCAACTGGCAGCCTCGCTGTCTTTATCCCTGGGGAAGTCCATACTCATTCGTGAGCCCTGAAGACCCCTTCATTTCCATTCCCTTTCACATTGCCTGATCTCTCTGAGGTCTCATGGTATGGCCTCTGTAATGGGGATCAAGGAGGGTCAAGGACAGTGGTATTCTCCTGGGAAGCTGTCCGTATTGTGGCTCCAGTGGCTGGGACCGCTGGCTGAGTGCCGTGTGGCCACTGCCCTCTGCTTTACCACTTCTGGGTCAGGCATTGAGAGTCCTTCATGTTCCCTGCCCACAAAGGAATGAGAGCATCCTTGCAGCCGTGGCTTCTGACAGCTTTCAGCAGATAGGCCCCTAAATCAAGGTGCATGTTAATATACACGTCGAAGCCGCTTCGCTTTATTGGGGTTTTGGGTGCATTTATGAATAATGGGACCATCCCAGAGAGAAAAGAAGAGGGGGAGGGCAGTTAACTGCACAGTCTGTCATGTAGTGTTTTAGCCAGCCAAAGGTCATTAGAGGTTGGCAGTAAGAGATGTTTATGGCTGGCCCCTCGCATTTCTTTAAAGCTTACCTTGTGCCTTTAGAGTGTGATCCAAAGCCCAGTGGGGTCAGGTGGGAACTGTCATTCTCCGAAGGTCAGTGGACCCTGAACCATAGTGGTGCTGATGTGTTTCATTTTTCGGCTCTGAGTTTTTTCCTTTGCTCTGCTAAGAGTTTATAAGTACCTTCTGCTTTTATACATCATCATCATCATCATGGCTAGGCTTCATGAACGAAGATTTGGGAAGGGCTCTACCCATGCTTGCATGCTGATGGCTAATGCTTTTATACACGGTCAGCCCATAGAGCTGGGTAGATGTGATGCTTTAGCTTCGTAAGGAAATGCATTAATAAGTGAGAGTCTTGCTCTTTTGTCCCTTTGTCCTTGTATACACCAGTGTTTACAGTGGTCACTGCTTTCAGTGACTGTGTTAAGCACCTCCACAGGCTCAGATCTGTGGCTGCCTGTAACCTTATTTTATTAATGCAGTAAGAGGGTGTGCCTCTTTTGGTCAGCAAGCCAAATATCTTGCCTTCAACAGAGTGGATGAAAAGCAATGATTTTTTTTGAAATATAAGAAGTCTGAAAGTATAAATCAGATCTGTTCAAAGCTGAATTTGAAATTAGCCTTCTATATAGGATGTTAATTTCTACTGTAATCTATTAAAACCATTTAAATGAAAATCAACTAAAATTCAAGCTTTGTGTGTCTGCTGCCTTGAAGTGTAAAAGAGCATCAGACCCCTGATGTGCTAGGAAGAGCTGGATCAAGGAGTTGCTAAGCTGCTCAGTTAGCTTTTGGTAATGATGAAGTTGCTTTTTCTCATGTCAGTTTTTTTCAGATGCTTGCATTCAGTGTCTCAGATTCCATCAGATTTGATGATCAGTGGGGAATTAGAAATTTGCCTCTTTCAAACTCTCTGTAAAGGGAAAGTATGAAATGTTCAGATCTTCTCATTGTGGAAGAAGGTTGTGACCAGACACAGAAGAACAAATTGTTTACAGACAACACTTTCTGTGTTCTCTTAAATAGTGCATTTCAAATACAAAAGTATCTTGATAGTTTTCTTTAGTGTATCCTACATATTTTGAATTTGGTTAGTATGCATTTTGATTGTTATTTTGAGAGAATTTTTAATTAGAATTGCTGTCAGATGAAACTGGACATACTAATAAATACAAAATGTCACTCACCGTTTCAACATAAAACCATACGCACTGAGACTGTAACTAAGCATATGTTCAGTTACTGATTTATTTTTAAGTGTACAAACAAATCTGGGTGATCATAGTACATTTCATAATTGGCAAAAGTGTATTAACAAATGGGAGCCAGTCTTTCTGTAAGATAATATTAAGTACAAATGCAGGAGAAGGTTAAATTGGGTTCAGTCTGTGTTTCCTTAATTACACATTACAGGTGTTACCCCCTGAACATCCATTCTACCTCTCCACCACCTGTACTGCTCTACCCATGATTTTGTTCCTGTGGCAGGGACAACTGAATTCTGTGTCTCTGCTCCTAAGATGCTGTGATTTATAGACTGACCTTATAATGGGAACGGATGTTGATTTTCTCCAAATTTAGGCCATAGCAATAGATGTGCAGTCTCTGCTGAGCTATCTGCGCAGGGTGACTCAATAGATGATAGGGAAGCTGCCTTGGGAGCTATATCCGAGGCTATTTTGTAGGAGGAATATGTCCCTGAAATCACAGACTTGCTGCAGGAGGAGGTGATGGAGGGACTGCTGGTCTGCTGGGAAGCAGGCTGCAAGGTATCTTCTGCCTGTCTTCCACGTGGTTTTCTGTGGAGCTTTCATTAGGGCAATCCTAGCTGAAGGCCAGGATTGGAACGAAGAAAGTGTCTCACACAGTAACATGCATTGTCACAATCCTACCCAGAGGCAGATAAAGAGCATGTGCCTGCCTGTTCTATCTAGGCATCTCCATGTAGCAGCTTTCTTCTTGCACCATTTTTGTGTGGCTATTAAGCTTAATGCACTAGAAATCACCTGCCAAAACCTTTATTGAGGATGATCATGAGCTGCTGAAAAGTGAAGAAATTCAGGCTTGTTTCCCATGGCAACTTTAACTCAGCATAAGTATTACAGTGGAATATTAATCTCCAATTACCTGTGTTCATGCAGCTTAGGCTTGGGTGTAGTTTTAATTACCTAGTTCTCAATTCAGCTTCTTACAGTGCTGTTTCTAGAGGAATGCCGTTAAAAAAGCATGTAACACAGTGACTTAAAAGTTGTCTTTTTACTAAAAGTAAGTAAATATATATATATTTTGTCATCTCTTTGCCAATTATGGCTGTTGTTATGCCATTCTTCTTACTTTAATGCTTTAAGTTCCTAGAGTGGCAGGAAATAGTTCATATAAAAGCCCTTTCAGATGGATTTTTCTGTTTGCGTTAAGTTTTTGAAAAAACTTTTTGAGACCTTGTAGCTTTTGAGGGTTACGCTGCACCTGGTGTCTCAGACCTTCATTCACTTTGCCTTGGAGACCTCCCTCATTCTCCCAGTAAGTGGGGACAACCTTGCTGTGACCCATTTGAATCTGACAGGGCAGGTTATGACTTCAGGCAACAGAGAGTAAATCTTTTATTTAAAACCTGATGAGCTAGAGAACATGAACAGCTACTGAACCCAAATCTCCTGGAGAGCACAGCCGTGAGACCACCAGGCAAGACATCTCATGTGTGAAAAGAAGTTCAAAGCAATTTCTTACTTAAAGATATAAACCCAGCATTATTATAGCAACAAGAATGAAATACGAAGGCACTCAGGTGGCCAATTGTTTCAGTCCTAACCTGACCCAACCTGCTCAGCTTTTGGCTGGTTATTGACAGGCCGATGAGATGACTACTTTAAAGCAATCAGTCATGTTGCCCTTTCCTTCGCGGCACGTGGAGACCCCACATCAGTTATGCATCCCAGCCTGCAATTTCCCCACCTGTGCTGTTTGAACACTGTATCCTTAGCTGTGCAAACATTACACATCCTTTAGGTGACAAGTTGCAAAGTTAAGTAGACTTGTTATTACAGCAGAAAGTAGTTGAGAGGCAGTCACCCTGAAAAGAAAAGATCCCTGCTAGCTCAGGAATGTGCAAGTCCACTGGGTTGTGTTTAAAGGTTTGTTCACCTCTCTGTAAAGCTGCTGATGAGGGCAACATGTGCTGTTGGAAATGCTCACACCATGTGCATTTCTAAAGTGAAGGAGTCGGATGCCACAGGTTTTTATTTTGCTGTGATTGTCCTGCCATGTGCATGGCCCTGTGCTGTTGTCAATAATTGGGGGGTGCCTGCTGCTCTTTCACGGCCTCTGAGGCAGAGGCAGTATTTTGCATCCTTCACAGCATGATGTTTTAAAACCAGGCAGTATTCTTCCATGATGTGGCATCTATGTACTGCTACATAGGGGTTTTGCTTTTCAGGCTGCTGTGGGACTTGGGGAATGCTCCTTGCTGCACTGAAGTGGTCTTGTCTTGCTTTGAACAAAACCTTCCTGATAAAGATGCAGTGCAGCTCAGCTCTTTTGGTGAGAAAGGCACAGGACATGAGTAAATCTTTTGGGCTTTTGCCAAAGAGTGCCAAGCTTATTGTGCAACCATCCCTGTGTTGTCTTTGTTGGTCTGTGCACTTGTTAGCTGGCAAAATAGCTCTTCGTTATGTTGTTTAGTTCTTCTCTGTCAGGCAGAAATGCACTGTCACTAGCAGCTAGTTGTGATGTCTGTAAAACCCTGGATGTTCATTTACATGCTCTAGCATGCCCTTTCTACCATCCCAGATGTTTTAGTGTTGCTGGGAACATTGATCATTTGTGCTGCTCAATATCAGGTGAAGAGGTTGGGTCTTGAAATGATTTGATAATTCTGCAACAGGGACTGCACAGGCTGGTTGTTTGCGGTAGAAAGGAGCGGATGTGAAAAATAATATAGCCTAGTTGTCATCTTGCAGTGGAAAGGTAGTACTTGGAAATGTATGTGTGCTCTTTTTAACCTGGTTTGAGTACTAAACTTTCCCCAAACTGTCAGGCTTGAATTGTTGTTGGCTGTGTAAGTAGACACGTTCCAGGTGGTTAAATATATGTCAATAGTGCTTGAAGAAACAAGTTGAAGTGTTGGTGTCTGTTGGTCTATATTTCTCATCCCACATGTGATAAGAGGAGAGAGGTTCTGTCTTATTCTTGCTGCCTGGGTCCTGGTGGAAAGACCAAAATAGCTTAGTAGGTTTTGGCAGGGAGAGATGATGCTGATGGTGAGAGGCAGGAACCAGCCTGGGAGGAAAATGATTACCAGAAGTTTTGTTCAGCATGGCAGGACAATGGTTGTGAACCAGCTGTCAGGTTTTCAGGTATAGTGGCAGGCATAAAAGAAGTCCCAAGGACTGCAGTGGTAAGTTTAGAGGGAAAATGTCATTTTTAAGACATGTGGATCATCCTTTTCTTGGCCCTGTAAGGAGGGAATTCATCTGAGAAAGGGCTTCACTTGGGATTCCATACTCTGAAAAAAAAAAAAAAGATACTATTTTGAGAGGGTGAAAAAAAGAATCAGTGTGACCAGGAGTCTGCAAAACATGAGTGCAGACTGGGGTTGTGTTTGATGCAGTGGCAAGTAAGGTGAGGTCTTCCGTTGCGAAAATGAGAAAGGCAGTGTTCTGGCCTGCACCTGCTGTGTGTAGGAAGAGCAGTCAGGAATTTAAACAACAGCAAGGGAAATTTGGATTAGACATTAGGAAAAACTTTCCAATGATAAGACTAATGAAACAAGAGGATAGAGTGCCTGAGGAGTGTGTGAGTCTCTCTTATTGGAGTCGGTAAAAACAGCCTAGACAAAGTCAGAAATTATTTAGGGGGTGATGATGCTGCCCTCGGGCAGGTGCATGGACTAGATGTCTCTTTTAAAGCTGAGGCTCCCAGAGGCATATGATTAGATGGGGATTTCAGCTTCTATTAAAGAAAGAGAAATGGTCCCTCACCCTCAGAGTAGTAAGGAAGTGCTAGGAAATAACAGCCACATTTAATGCCAGTGCAGCACCCAAAATGCAACTCAAAATTTATCTTTGAGGAAGTCCATCCTTTGGGCTTCGGTGCCTGAATGTTGAGATTAGGCATTGAGGTTCATCTGGGAGCAGGAGGAAGAAACATTGGATATTCAATGATCAGACAACAGGCATCATCTTTTCCCAGTGTTTTGTGATCTTTCCATAGTCCTGCCTGTTCTCTTATGTTTTGTTTTTGACTTGTGTTTTGTATTTCCCTTCACACTTTTCTGAGACATAATAGTTGTTTGAATGTATTAAATTTTTAGGTATGTGCATTTAAACTGAGTAGTGGTGGAAAAAGAAATTTGGAGGTCATCTGCTTCCCCGAAGACCTCTTGACAGAATTAATCAGTACAGAGTGTAACTTACCCAAAATGCTGAGAGGCTTGGTGCTGTGTCTGCGGGCAGGCATGCTTTGGTAAGCCAGCAGAGCCCTGATTCAGCAGAAGTTCTGCTGTCCCCCACTGCAGAGGTGTTGCCTTTATGGTACTTGTTTTGGTTAGTTTAATGAAAATTTGGAAGTGGGGACAAGACCTATGAGGTCATCTTGGTTACTGCCCCTGAGGGCCAGCGCAAGGCTGCTCACTTGGAAATGGCTTTAGTTAAAATAATAATTAAGATAGAGGATGGAAACTGGGAAGGCGGCTCTGCTAGGCTAGTGCTGTCCTTACTATGTCCCTTTTCGATTTTAATTGCCTTGGAAAAAAAGGAAAATCACAAGGCTTTAAAAGCTCTGGTTTTTCCTGCTCTTCAACCCCCTGCCCCCTCCCCGATCTTGGAGGCATCAACTCTCATCTGTCAAAGTGTAAATCAGCAATTAAAACACAAACAGCGAAATGCCAAAGATGACCCGAAGCACAAAGCAACTGACAAACAAGTCCGGACAAATCGGCAGATAATTTATAAGCATTGCCCTAAAATCTAATTATTTGGCAATTCGAATTTGCAGCCGGCCAGGGCTATGCAATAAATTTAACCCGCCATAAATTATTTAGGAGCAGCCCGTGGTGTAAATCAAAACCACGAGTGTTTGTTTAAGAAATAAGCTCCTTGTGCATAAAATGACTTTTTCTTTATCGGGGAGGGTGAAAAGGCATCCTTGAACAAAATGAGCTGGTGCTGAGGCTCTTGTCCCTCCATAGACACTCCCTTGCCTCTTCTGCCCTTACCTTTTTTGAAGGTGTAAAGGCTTCTTTCAGTAAGAAGTTTTATGCTTTTCCTTATCAGACAAAATCTGTTTCTCTCAACAGCCTCTGCTTGTTTTTATTGCATTTTGAACTGTCAGCTTTGATTTTTATGGGCATCTTTTATTCCTGTGTTTATTAAACTTCTTCACATGGGGGTTAGAGTAAGGGATAAATTATTCTCTGGTAGTTTTTGAATAGGCCATACAGTCTTTCTCAAATACATAACTTGGTGTCCTGAAGTGTGCCCTGCCCGCTTTTTACATAGGCTTCTGTAATAAAAGGTTTTGAGAGCTGGGAAGCTCTTGCTGGGCTCTTTATTCTTTCTGTCTAATGATGTTAGTGCTATCCAGATCCAAAATGATAAGCAAAAAGATTCCTCTGTGGGAATTAGTGTAATTTTAGGTGGTTTCTTCTCTGACAGGAAATTGTTGAGCAAGAATAGTTGTGTTCTTGTTCATGTCTTTTATTAGCAAGAAGATCAAGACAGCTGAATTGGTGCAGCCCTGCTCTGGTGTTAAAGGGAGAGGAGTTCCGTTTAGGACGATTGAGTAAGGAAGGGTTGGGTTTATAGCAGTACTTTCACATGCCCTTATGAATTTTTCAAATCCCTCTTAAAGGAAAGTCCCTAGCCATTCCACAGTTACCCTGCAGCCTCCTGCTGCTGCTCAACCCACTGGCCTGGGATAGTCAGGTTGCAGGAGAGTCTTTCACCTGGAACCATTTCTTTTGTCTTTTTTTTTTTTTTTTTAGAGAAGGCAAAAATTCTGAAGGAAGCCGTCACATAGATTTGCTTGAAGTACCATGAAATTGTAAATGCGAGATTATTGTAAAGAGAGTGGACCTGGTAATGGATATGTATAAGCCTCTGGCTCTGCTATTGTTAGTGTGTTTGGGGGCGCAGCTGAGGGGAGGGACAGGGTGCCAATGTCTTTTTCTTTAAGCGTGTTAATATTGATTTTAGAAGCTCTGTGTTCCAACAATATAAATGCAAATGCTTGTAATTGGGAGCCTCGTGCAGAATTTCTCAACAGAAAACATGTTCAACTTTTCATGACAAGGAAAGGAGAATAAAAAGCCACTTATTTATTGGTAGTGGTTTGAATCCTGGATTTCCTTTCAAGTTACTTTGCAGTGCTAAATAAAATACCTAATTGCAGTGCTCGCAAAATTCAAATGAGTACATTTGTTCTTCTGGTAGCTTGCGGCTATTTGCAGCCTCTGGACACCCTTAGCATTATTTTAGCACATCCATAACTTCTGGAAAAAAGCTGAGGGGAGGGGGAAGACTGCCCCAAATGCTGCTGGCACAAATCACTGCTGAAGTTGGAACATATACTCAGTGTTGGAGTGGAACTGGGTGAGGATCTCAAGGTAAAACTTATGGATGATCAGGTTCTGATAAAAGAGAAGAAAGTGTCAGTGAACTTCCCTCTTAGCTCCCTTGTGCTGCTTTCCTCCACCTTTCCCTCTTGGGAAGAAGCAGTGAAGGTCCTTGAATGGTGGAGATATCGCTGAACATGTTGAGCTCACCAGGCTGCTGTGAAATGTGAGAGAGCACCCGACTGCCTTCCTGCATCACAGTCTGCTGGGGGGTTGTGTGTGTGAGTGTCTAAGTGCTCACCATTTCATAATAATTACTAATGAAATTCTAGATCTGTAATAACATTTCGGATATCTAAAACAAACCATATGCTTGTAAAAA